>JAAAKG020178553.1:0-52436 GCA_010014905.2 Druon quercuslanigerum
CACACCAGAACACAGAATTTAGCGATAATAAACAGACAACGATATCGCGCGCGCTCACATGTCAGCGGCCATATTGCATTATGATGTAAATAATTAATTTTCGTGAAAAAAATGATTTTTCTACAAAACAGTTGAATTTTTATCAAAAAACTTGAATTTTGAAAAAAATTGTTAAAATGTTAGTTGAAAAAAATAATATACAAAAACAAAATTTTTTATGCATTTTCTACTAAGCTATTGAACTTCTAATGTGAAAAAATTAACTCTAATACAAAATATTAATTGTGTATTATTATTATTATTATTATTATTTAATAAATAATTAAGACTAATTGTATTATTTCATTATTCTAAGATTAATTCTATGAGTGGAAAAATAATCTTTTGGGTTGAATGTTGAAATCTTTCGCCGAAATTTTTGTTGTTGTGAAGATTCATAATTCTTGTTTCCTAGTTAAAATTATAACTATTTCGTTTAAAATTAACTACTTGATTAAAAATGAACTACCTTATTAAAATATTTTTTGAATTTAATTGTTTGATAAAAACTAATTCATTTGTTGAACATTCTTCTGGTTGGTTGAAAAGCTAATTTTATTTGTCGAAATTTCTTGTTTTTTGTTTAAGGATTCAAATACTGGATAAAAATTCTTCTTTTTTGTTGAATTTAATTGGTTGAAAATTACTTGTTTTTTTCTGATAAAAATTAAGTCTTTTTATTTATTTGTTTTTTTGTTACCTAAATATTTAGTAATACCATTTTTATTACAAAACATTCATTTTCAACATGAAAACATGAATTTTCTACCAGATAATTGAATTTTTTACTAAATTGGTCAATTTCGTAGTGAACAATACACGTTTTTTCAGAAAGAAGTTTAATTGTCCACCCAAAAATATAAACTTTTAACAAAAAAGTTTTTAAGTAAAGAAGATACATTTTTTAACAAAAAAAGAATAGTTAAATTTTGAGTTTAAAATATTGATTTTTTACCTAATAGTATATTTTTCGTTCAGACTTCATTTCGTTTATTTCGAAATTCTACTATTTAGTTATAAATTAATTTTTTGTTGGTTGAAGATTTATCTCTGGTGGAAATTTGACTATTTAGAAAAAATAAATACTTTTGTCTCTTAGCTTGTCTTAATCTTTTTAATTAATTTGTTTTATTAAAAACTTTTTTTTGTCAAGTAAAACTTGTTAATTGTCCCTAAATATCACCAAAATAAAAAAGGTAATTTTTACAAAGACAATTGAGTTCTGAACTAATTGTCAACAAACTAATCGAGTTTTTGCATGAAAGGGTTAATTTTTAAGTTTCATTTGTAAATAAATAATTAATTTTATATAATCAAGAAAATTTGTAAAAAATAAAAATTTTTAACAAGTTACACAAAAAAAACATTCTGATATTCGAATTCCTCATTTAACTGCTTCTTTAAAAATGAGTTAAATATATTTTTTTCAATTAATTTTTTTACCGAAATTCAACAATTTATTTTTTCTAAATAAAGATAAAACTCTGGTATTTTTGGTAAAAAGTTTATCTTTTTGAGTTCTAAAAGTTTAGTTATTTGTTTAAAAGATTATGCAATTTATTAAACATTTTTCGCTTTTGTCCAAAAATTTGTTTTTGTTGTTTCAGAAAACACATTTTTTGGTTAAATATGAAACTGCAGTCAAAATATTAACTATTACATTTTTCGTTGCAAATTCGTCTTCTGAAAATTTAACTGTTTTGTTAAAAATTCGTGTTTTCAAAGAAAACAAAATCAACAAAAAATTTAACCAAGAAGATTAATTTATTTTTTAAAAAATATTTAAATTTCCAACAGAAATCAATCTTGAACCCAAAAAAATAATTTGTTACTAAATATTAGAATTTTGAAATAAGCGAAATGAAGTCTTTTTGTTTAAAATTCGTATTTATGGGTTGAAAATTTTTTAGAAAATTAATTTTTATAATACAAATTTAACTTCTGAATTTTTGGTTGAAAAATAAAATTATTTACTTAAAAATTTTTGAAATAAATTGTTAGCAAAAAAAAAAAAATAAAGAAAAAAAGAAAAAAAGTAGTGAATATTTTGAATAATATGTTGTATTTTTAAATAAAAATATTGATTTTCTAAAACAATAAAAGGTTTTGATAAAAATTTCAAGAAGTCATATAAATTTTCAACCAAATAGTTTTATTTTTTAAAAAGAAAAAGATCAATGTTTAATAACAAATGAATTAGTCAAATTTGTATTACAAGAAATAAATTTTTAACAAACAAAAAAACGAATTGTCTACAAAGTAGTTGAATTTCAACTAAATTGTTAAACTATTACTTATAAAAATTAATTTTTACAAACAAAAAATTAATTTCCTAAAAAAAAATTGAATATTCAACCAGAAAATATAATTTTGAAACAAAACAGTTAATTTTTAACCAGAAATTTTAATTCTAAAATTAATTATTAAATTTTAAAGAAAAAAGTTTTTTTTCAACAAGCCACATAAGTTTTTAACCAAACAGTTTGAATTTTTAAAAGAATAACGAGAAATGTTTAATAACAAATAAAATTTTAACATTTGTATTGCAAAGAATTAATTATTACGTAAAAAAACACAATTTTTATAAAACAATTGAATTTTAAAGGCGTGAATATGAATTTAAATCAAAAAATTTAATTTTTAAACAAACAGTTAAAATATTAAATAAATTAATTAATTATCAGTTTAAAAAATAGTTTAAAAAATTTTACAACCAAATTATTGAATTTCTAAAATAAAAAGATCATATTTTAATCCAAAATATCAGTCACATTTTTATTACAAACATTAAATTAAAACAAAATAATTTTCTGTAAAACATTTTAATTTTCTGCTCGACAATGCGAGTTTTTGATTTTTTAACTATATAATTATGAAACAAAAAAGAAATTAAATTTCTACATAACTGAAGAATTTAATACATAGCCTTATTATTTAAAAAAAATGAATTTCTGCAGCAACAAAATTTTGAACAAAATCGACAAATTTTCAACAAATTAGATTAATTGTGAACCAAATAGTTAAATTTTTAAACTATAGAAGGTCAATTTTTAACAAAAATTTTGAATTTTAAACCCGAAAGTAAAAATTAAATATAAAATTTAATATTTTATATTTCAACCAAATATTTGCATTTTCAACAACAAAATTTATTTTTTAATATAAAAAAAGTTAAACAAAAAAGACAAATTTTTAACAAATTAAATAAATTTTCAAACAAATACTTGAATTTTTCAACTAAAAACTAAATCAAATAGTTGCACTTCCAGTTAAAAAAAAATTTGTTCGTCTCATATTATATTTTTGGTTCAGACTTTATTTCCTTTATTTCAAAAGTCTTCTACAAAAAGTTAAATTTTCAAACAAAAAATATCAATTTTCAACAAAAATTTTATTTTTAAAGAAATGGTTGAATTTTTGATATAATTGTTACACTTTTTGTTAAAAATTTGTTTGTATGTTGAAAAAACGAATTTAAAAAAAAAATTGACTTATCAGAAGACGAATTTTTAACGAAAAATGCAATAGTTAATATTTCAACTACAGTTGCATGTTTAACCAAAAAATGCATTTTCTGAAACCACAAAAACAAAGATTTGGACAAAGACGATAAATATTAAAGAAAATACACAAATCTAAAATCAAGTAGTTGAATTTTTAAACCACAGGGATCAATTTTTAAGAAAACTTTTGAATTTGCAACCCGAAAGTATGACTTTAAAACATTAAGTTAATTTTCAAACAGAAAATTACATTTTCAACCAAAATTCTTAAATTTTAAGTTGAAAGAATAACCACTAAAAAACAAGGTTTTAACAAACAATGTAATATTTAGTATTTGAACCAAATAGTTGCATTTTTAACCATTACTAAACTGTTTAATTTTCTACTCATTTATAAAATTTGTCAATAAATAACGCTGATCTCTAAAAAAATTTCAATTTTCAATACAAAAATATGAATTTTCAAAAAAGAAATTAAAGTAGATAAATTAGATAAATTTTCAACCAAATAGTTGAATTTTGAAACTATAAAATATCAATTTAAAAAAAACTGCTGAATTTTTAAACCGAAAACAAATTACATAAATTATCAACGAAAAATGTAATAATTATATTTTTGGTACCAAAAATCACTTTTTGAAGAACCAAAATACTGATACATTATAAAACAGTTAAATTATTAACTAAATTTGTAAATTTTCAATTATAAAAATTATACTGTAACAAAAAAAACCAAATGTCAACAAAACAGTTAAATGAGAAATTCAAATTTCAAAATATGTGGTAAAATTCAACGTCAAGGTTAACTGTAAAATTACTTTTAATATAAATTAACAGCAATAAGTTATTATTACTGCTTAAAATTATTTTCCTATCACATTTTCTAGATTATATAAGAGTCAAGAACAATCTTTACAAACAAAGTTTATAATAAAAGTGGAATAGTTTGAACAAAAAGTATTTTTTCTGTCAATTTCCCGACACTTGACGCAATCATAGTTATTGAAGAAACTAAGTGTTTGCAGAATAAACTTTTAAATCATAGTGCGTGGTAAAAATTCCACAGCTGGCGCGGTTAAGATTCAAGTTTTTTGTAATAGACATTGAAAAATATGATTCTAAAAATCATAGAAGAATGTGACCTTTATGAGCTTATCAGTCTGCATGCTAAAGTTGTGGAAGCATTGGTATTGAACTACCTTCTGTATGTGAGAAGAGAAAAATACGCTCTTTCAACATTTACCTCTTAAATTTAATAACTCAATTTGACTTGAAAAAAAACCAAAAAATTTTATTAGGACCTTTGCGATCCTGTTTATTGGAACCATATAAAGGCTACATGATAACACAATAATTATTTAGACACCTAATTTATTTAACTTTACTTTCAATATTTCTTAACAATCAAAACAACGTAATACGTTTTATGCTATTGAGGATGGAAATCAATTTACAGTAAATATAGACAACACATACAAGCAACAAATCTTTTTGAATTCACCCGAATGATTTTTTTAGCCTCTATTAAAGATTCTACCACGGAAACCAACATTTACCAAGCAGGCGAACTTATGGGGTCAAACTAACCCTAGATTTGAATTTAGCTACCCCAAAAACGTATAAGAGTAGAGGTTTTCTCTAATTCCATGATTTTCTTTATTTTGACCTTGGGATGACCTTCATCCCGGCCTGACGGGGTAACAATAACTTTCGATTCGGATTTAGCGACCCCAGAAACGTCTAAAAGAAGATTTTAAGAGTTTGCTCTAATTCCATGGTTTTCTCCGTTTTGACCTTGCGATGACCTTGATCTTAAACTAATGGGGTAAAAATGACCCCGGATTCGGATTTAGTGACCCCAAAAACGTATAAGAGTAGACGTTTTCTCTAATTCCATGTTTTTCTTCATTTTGACCTTGGGATGACCTCCATCCCGGCCTGATGGGGTAAAAATAACTTTGGATTCGGATTTAGCGACTCCAGAAACGTTTAAGAGAAGATTTTAAGAGTTTGCTCCAATTACATGGTTTTCTCAATATTGACCTTGCGATGACCTTGATCTTGACCTGGTGGTGTAAAAATGACCCCCGATTCGGATTTAGTAACCCCAAAAACGTCTTAGTTAATAGAGGTTCATGCCGTTTTAATGACTCTTTCTCAGTTTGACCTTCACTTGACCTTAATTCCGATCCCATAGGGTAAATCTAACCACTAATTTGGATTCAGCGACTAAAAAGCGTTTGGGGGTATCGGTTTTTACCGTTCAATTCGTTTTATTCTAAACCAATGGTTTTCTTTGTTTTGACCTTCACTTAACCTTTATACGGACCTGATAGTGATATAGTGACATTCAACAATTTTGTTGAAATTATACTTTTTGTGTGAAAATTATGCTGTTTTGTTGAAAATTAAAATATTTTGTAGAAGATTTACCTTTTGTTTTAATTCCATATTTTAGTGTAAGAAAAAGAAACTGAAATCTTTTATGGATAAAAAACCAACTTTTTAAAGAAAAGTTTGTTGTTTTTTTTTTGATAAAAAATTCACCTGTTTTAGTAAGAATTTCATCCTTCTTGAATAAAAATGTAATTATGCGGTAGATAATTTAACTATTTTGTTCAAAATACTTATTTTTCGTTAAAAATATTCGTCGTTTTTGATTGAAAATTTAAAATTTTGTTCTTTAATAAAAATTCATGCGTAGAAAATTATTATTAGTTAATTCAAAATTCAACTACTTGGATAAAAGTTAAATTACAGTATTTAAAAATTATTTTTTTTTATTAAAAATTAATTTTTGAACTGAAAATGCAATTAGTTTTACATTTTTTTATTATTGACCATGTATTTGAAGGTTCTCCTTTTTTGCTAAAAAAATTTTTCTCGATTTGAAATTTTCTTTTTTTACTTCAAAATGTCTCAGTTTCATATTAAAATAATTTTTTGCTAGAAAGTAATTTCTTTCGTTTGAAAATTCTGTTTACACAGAAAAAATTCGTCTTTTGGCTTGCAGATTCTGCAATTTAGACAAAATTTTATTTGTTTCTTCAGCTAAAAATCTTCATTTTTTGAAAATTTGTCTTAATGATTTTAAAGTTCTTTTTTGTATAAATTTTATCCTTTTTATATTAAAAAATAAATTATAAGACTTTTTGGTTTAAATACATTTTTTGTTCAAAATAAATTAATAAATATGAAAATTTCAAACCTCTGTCTAAAATACTGTTTTATTCTTTTAATAAAAGAGTGTATGTTAAAAGTACTGCAAGATTAAAGTACTAGTATATAAAAATTAATAATCTAGGATTTTGTAAATCTTATTTAAAAGGAAACTTTAAAAACCTATCCTAGCAGGAACTCTGTTTCCATTTATTTATAAGATTTTTTAAAACATCCTTTGCAAATTTCTGCAATAAAATAAACATGCTATAAAAAGCCGTGTGCAGTTAATTTTAAAAATCATTTAAAAATTAAAATAATAAAAACCCTAACAACAAAATTTACAAGAGATTTTTTTATTATACGACTGGTAACGTGAATCACTGCACACTCGAACTCCAAAAATATGAGAAGTTAGGGAATCGGAAACTCCAAAGATACGAGCGTGAAAGAGAATCCCACCCCTGCGACGTGTAGATTTATGGCGGCGCGTCAGGCTCTCCAATAGGTCAGGGATAGAAGAAAAAAATTTTCGCTCGCTCATTTGGATTCGGAACGCTCGTATATTTGGAGCTCTCGTATACGTGGAACTCGTATCTTTGGAGTTCGAGTCTAAAATAAATCTGGTGAACAAATTCTAATCCAAATTTTATTTGGAAGGTTTTTTAACATTTCTTGAAGATTCAAGCAAGGAAATTGACAATTTTCTAAAAAGCAAAACTACGGGAGATTTTTATGATACTATTGATATAGGAAATGACTTTAAAATGTACGTAGGAAACATCCCCTAGCAGGGACAGACTTTTAAATTATCTTAAAAGCTTTTCTATTCCAACAAAAAAAAATTGCGGGATACTTTTGGTTGATACTACTTGTATCGGAAGTCATTTAAAAATAAATATTAAAAACATTACCCAGAAGAAACAGTTTCTAGATTTATTTTAAGGGTTATTTTAACAAGCCTTAAAGATTGCGGAAGGTGAACCGGGTTTTTTCCAAGACCCAAAATCAAAGGAGGTTTTTTTGTGATAAAATTTGTATTAGAAATCGTTTAAAAATAAATATTAAAAGCATCACCTAGCATAGAAAGTTGCTAGATTTAGTTTAACGATTGCTAGAACATGCCTTCAAGATTCAAGAAATAAAATCAACATTTCCTACAAGAAAAACGACGTGAGATTTTTCGATTATACTATCGGGATCGGTAATTAATTCATAATAAAAATAGGAAACACGTCCAAGGTGGAAAAAAATTGATTAAATTCACTTACGGGGATCTTTAAAAAATTCCTATAAAGGAAACGTGAAAAACAGCCTCATCAGGAAAAGTTGCTGGATTTATTTTAAGGATTATTGGGTCATCCCTTAAATACTGATATTTTCTGATAAAATAATTGGTACTGCAAATCACTTTAACAGAATTATTAAAAAGATCCCCTAGAAAAAAATTTCTTTTGACGGTTATTTAATCATCCGTTGAAGATTTATTTTGAGGGTTAGTTTGCTGTTTCTTAAAAATTCCGGTAATAAAACTAATATTTCCCGATAAGCAAAATCGAACATGGAGTTCCCAAAAACAAATTTTTTAAATTTTGAGATGAAAAAACAAATGTACTATAAATAGCGTCTTTTGGAAAAAAGAAGGTTGATTGTTGCTCAAGTTGTGTCATTCAAAGTGTTGGTATTAAATAAAAAATAAATATGCTGCAATTAAAAAATAACTTGAAATTTACGCACCACCAGGTTTCGGAAAAATCACCACGATGAAAAATAGAATACAAAGTAGGATCCTCATTTCGTTAGACCAAAAAAACTCTAGTTTTGACAAATTTTGAAAACGGTGTAACTGAAGGACAGTTCTTAAAATCGGTAAGTCTATATATACTAGTCGAGATTGTGAAACATTTTGTAAACTTGTAAACAGAAGTCAAATGATCTTGAATCAGGCTATGTCACCTCCACCTGCATAAGTCGAAAAATTCTTAAAAATTTCACAATTTGTTTATTATAGCTAAGGTTACGCGCGCGCTTACTTTTGTCCAAATTTTTGTAACTTACCCAATGTAATGTAAAATTTTCGAGTACTAATATTAGAGAACGTTCACATATTACGTAACGTCATTTTTGACCTTTATACCTCTCCCCAATCCCTAAATGCAGCTACTTGATATTTTTTGTACTAGTTTTAAAAATTTAATAGACGTCTTGTAAATAAAAAAAATGTTTAAAAGAAGAATTGCGGTATAGAAATGAATAAACTTCAAGTTTGAAAACTTGAAATTTTTCTTTCAAACTTAAATATTAACTGCTTTAAATTTTCCGAGAAATCTTCAAACAAATTTTACCTCAAAATCTTTCACATTTATTAGGAAGATTACAAAATTTTTGTTCGAATTCTTCACAACAAGTTTTTCCATTAATTTGCTTTTACTTCTCTATTTAAAAATATAAAAAAGTTTAGGAATTATAGATGTTCACAAAATGTTACGATAAAAATTATTTCACAATATTGAGCAATCGTTTAAAATTAAAATGTTGTTTAATATTGTCAAAAAAAGTTAAGCAATTAATAATTAATTGCTCAGTTTGAAACATAATACACACCAATAATTGTTTTCATTCAAAGGTTACAGTGAGTATTATCTTATATTTCACTGAAGATTTCAATTATTAATATCCTTTTAATCAATAAACTCGCTCTTCCTGTCTCTCTCCTGGCAATATAGTTCGGCGTCTTCCTCGCTCACCCCGGTTTTCACTTTACATAACTCTCCTGTAACCTATTTACCTCCTCACTTACCTTCCACCCCATCACCACTACTTCATAAAATAAGACACTCATGACTAGCGTATCAAACAATTTCATTCGCCTTACAAACTCATTTGCAAACAACCTCTTTCTCAGCCCCCACACTTGCCTCATCACCACATTTGCCCTTCTCCCTCTCTCTTTTATATGACCATCCACTGCCCCATTCCTTCGAAACACGAAGCCCACTTCAGTCCCTTATTTCTTCTCCTCCTTTCCTGAATACCATAATCTTTAAATTATCAGCATTTAACTCTGACCTATTTTTGGCCAAGTTTCTTCTCAACCTTTTCATCAGCTCCCTTAAAGCCTCTTCGCTCTTTGCTAGCAGCACTACGCCATCTGTATATGCGAGTGACCATATCCTTAACTCTTCTAACCTAACTCCTCCTAACACTCCGGCCTCTAGCTTACTTTCCATATCTGCGATTAAAATTGCAAACAGCGTTGGGCTAAGCGGGCACCGCTGCCTCAACCCCATATCCATCAAGAAACCTTCAGAGATCCCCACCCTCCTCTCACCCTATCATGCGTCTCGTCATATACCTCCCTCACCCTCTTTATCAGGCCTCTCTCTCATTGCCTCCCTCAACCTCCCCCTATGCACCGAAGGGACCACGCCTTTTAGATCTACAAAAAACGCGTACACTTTGCACCCTTTTTGGCTAGTTCTCTATCCATCACGTGCTTCAAAACGTAAATATTGTCAATAGTACTCCTGCCCTCCCTAAAGCCTGCCTTCGTCTCCGTCAGTATGCCTTTCCCCTCAAAATTCTTCCGCAGCTTATCTGTGAGAACCATCGCGTATATTTTGAACTCATTGCTCCCAATTTCGCCCAAACATGCATTTGTTATTCTACTTTCCTCTCTCCTTTTTAGCTTCTCTTCAAACCTCTAGGTTCTCTTTATTTGTGTAGTAACAATTTTTGCCCTTCCTAATTCTTCCTTTAACATGTGTCCTGGACAATTCCAGCTAACCCTCATTACCCATCTCAACATTCGACCATGCATGCTCTCTACTTTACTATGTTTCTTCCATCCCCTGATTTTCACTCCATAACACACCAGTGCCTAGACCAACGCATCAAACAACCAGACCCTCATTCTCCAATTGTCCAAAAACCTAGGTAACACAACTCCTCCACAACTTCCACTTTTTGTCCATTTATATTCCAAACGTTATTTATTTTGCTCTTTCTATTTCTGAAGAACATCCCATTTGTCTTATCTACGTTTACCGTTAAACTTTTGCTCACACATACTCTTCGAAGATTCTGATCATTAAGGTCATCCCCTTCATTATCTTTTAACAGAACTACATCGTCCGCGTATTCTAGAGAGTATACTTTGCTATTTCCCAAAACCGTCTCTCCTTTCCATTTCTCCTTTAGCTACTACTCTAAGTCTGCCAGCAGCATATTAAATAGTAGCGGACTCGGCGGGCACCCTTGTCTTAAACCTCTCCCTGTTCAGAAAACTTGCCCTTTTTTCTTACCTATCTTTACTCTAATCCCAGTTTCCGCCAAAATTACTTTTATCCTCTCCACCCACTGATCCTCTACACCCCTCTCTTGCATTGCTGGTCATAGCACTCCATATAGTTAAGTAAGTAGATGTTGTCTATCGTCCTCATCCCTTTTCTAAATCCCGTCTGAATATGTGGGATACTTTCTCTTTGTTCTACCTGACTCTTCAACCTTCTTCTTAAGATTTCTGCATATATTTTATAGACGTCTGGTACGAACGTGATCCCTCTGTATTCCTCTACCTTCTTTCCATCCCCTTTCTTAATAAGCAGTGCCAGTGGTTAAAAATTCGTAAGATTTGTTAAAAAATATTTTTGTTTTGTTTTGTTTTGTTTTACATTCTTGACAAATATAATAGATAAGAAATAATGTTTATAAATATTTTCATTTGTTTAAAGTATAAATCTAATTACAGTGATACTCTGAGATAGTCACGGCTTTGGGGCAATTCTCGGAATTAATATCTCCGGGTGCGCTATTTCCGAGTTTGACTTTACCTGTTTTAAGAAGATCTCATATAATATACTGTAGCTTAAAAATTGGTCTTATTTTGTATTTAATATTTAAGTTCATTTGAAACATAGGAAATTTGTTTAAGACTTTAGATTAAAAAATGTATGTACTAACATTTTATTATCTTTTTAAAGTCGCTGTGATTAAAATCCCAGTATCATTAAAATGTTCTCATTTTTACTCAATGATTTCGACATTGGCTATTACTTAATACACTCGGAATTTATGTTCATTTAATAAATAAACATAAAATAATCTCTCTAGAAATTCGTAATATTCGTTATTAATAAAATACCTTAATAGTTATACAAATTTTATCCGCATTCTCCGTAAAAAAAGCGTTCGCTTACTTTTAAAACTACTTTAAGGATCAGTTTTAAAAATATAAAATAATTATTTATAATAATAGTACTAATAATCAGTTGTAAATAAATGATACTTTTTAAGTTCAATAAAATGAGGCCATTGTGTAAGATTTTCAACGTTATTAAATTATTAGCAGCTGTTTTTTTAATTTGCAAATAGACTACGTTATCTTCACCAAGGAGTGATACCTGAAACTTATTTTTCTTCAAAATAACAAAAGTAGAATTATTTACACACCTTATCTATTTTACCTTTCTATTGTTCATTTCTCGTTTCAACACTCATTTAAAATATACTCTGATACTTTCTAGATGCAATAATTTTCCATAAAAAAATCACCAATAGTAGAGAATCCCTCAAAGACAAAAAAAGCTATTGTGAGTTAAATTGAAATAAAAATTCCTGCCTTTTTTAATAGCAGAAAAAACTTTTATTGTTTATGAGGGCTTTTAGATTACAAAATATTTTCAAAAAAAAATATTTTCACAAATAATAATAGTATGATTACGCAATGTTCCGGAATAATTAAAATTTATTAATTGAACAATATTTTGTAATAATTCTGCTCTTTCAGGCAGTAGATGATATTTAGTCACTCAATCTAATATTCAATATGTAATTGACCAATTTGCATTGGTTTGACAAACCGTTTCTAACTGGAATGCATAACATTGCGCAGCTCCGCATGTGAGTATCTGCCTATCCCTTCCACTACGCTGCTGGTGTTTTTCAGACAAGAGTGGTATCTGCCTCTCGTTCCTTGAGCTAAGAAACTGCGTGGCCCAACAGTTCTAGGAATTGAATTTCTTTTCGAAAATTGATGTGCATAAAAAATCAAGGACATGCATGATGCGCAAATACGTTAATAGACCATAACATTCTCAATTGCGCAAGTCGGGGCCGTCCAAACAGTTTCCAATTCGAATGCATAATATTGCACAACTCCGCACATGACTACCCGCGCATATCACCTTTCCAGTACGTCGCTAGCGTTTTTAGACAAGATCCGCAATGGACTCTCGTTAATTGAACGCAGAAACTGCGCGGATCAGCAGTACTAGAAATTACTAAACTGCGAGTTGTTACAGGAGTTGCTGAAGGTCGGGTATATTTATCTGTATTATTATTGTATCGTTCACACGGAGGGTAATGAAATTCGGCACTCCACCAGTTTTTTTTTATTTCTTTTGTTTATTTTTTTTTATTTTATGTGCTGTGTGATATTTCTTGACTGTGCAATTTTTATAAAATTATCATTTGTCTTATGTTTCATATTTTGACCGCAAAATCTGTTTTTTCGATCTGTTAGAAAATTTCAAAAGGTCCTTATGATAAGCCTGAAAACTGTTCCAAAATCAACGTTTTTCTTTTTTTGACTTCTTTTTCATATGGTGAGTTCTTTGCCTTAAAATGTTCATTTTCAGTTATTTTTCGGAGCTTTGTAAATTAGGGTATAGAAGGCGTTTACCAAAGGTCAATTCAATAGGTCAATTCTTTCGAAATTTATCGTGTGAAAAAGCGATAAATCTACAGACACAATAACGAATAGACAGACGGACAAAAAGATACATTCGTAAAATCCTGTTTATTTTATTTAGAGGGTATAAAAGCGTGGACATTTAACAAAAACGGGGGCGGGAATTGAAATTTTACACGAATCTAATACTTTCTCTGATGAGACTGTAAAAAAGGACATTGAAATTTTGCAACATTATTAATTTTTAAATCTCCTAATCATCGCTCCTCTCCTAGGGGCTGTAAGACCTTATAGGTGGTGGGATGGCTTAAACGTGAGGGACACAGGGGTTAAATGGACCTCGGCCTCAATGTGTATGGATATGGGTGAAAGAATCCCTATGAACGGGCTCTCCAAGGTGGTTGAAAAGGATCCCTATAGAAAGACTCTCCCAGTATGCATGATTGTAGTATGATAGACGGGTGACAGAGCCTAGCTAACACAAGGCTTCTGGATCCAATCAGCCAATCAGGACATCATTCTGTAGGGGACTTCTTCTTTGAATTTGTGGGAGCTGACTCATTGGCTGATAGATAGTGGACGATAGATGCTATTGCATGGTTGCCGGGGGAACTGGAGGACCCGTCTGTGGTACTTCGTCGGTTGGAGGGATTCAACTGCTCATTTAAGATAGCGTCCTGGAGAATCATCAGGCACGATAGGCCTCAGGAAGATAACATAGCGAGAGGAGCAACCAAACACCTCCTGTTTGTGCAAATTCCTGAGTCTCAGACGAAGTCTCTTGCAGTCCGCAATAACAGGTCCTTCTACTACTTTGCACAGGACATTTTTAAGGCTGTCAGCCAGGGGACGGAGAAACCTGTCGTCGTACAGGAAGATCGGAAGCAGATCTAAATAACTGCTCCCGGTCCAGCTGTTACCAAAATTAACTTGCATCACAGCAAAATCGGCTCTGCAGTTTTGCAGAGGGACATGGCTACGAGGTACACATGCATCTTGCTAATCCAGGAACACTGATTAGTACGAGGTACCATTAGGGGTGGGGGGCTGTATTTTTATAGATAACCCAAGGCGGCCAATCCAAGGGCTTGCATATTGGCGAAGAGAGACAACGTCGTCCCGCTGCTTGATCTGTGTTCCAGAGATTTGATGGTGATAGCCACGGTTCTTAAAGGAATAGGAAGACCGGTCACGGAATAGGCTTACTTTCCATATGACAGCGATACCAATGCACCAGTGGAGGTACGTACACTGGTGGAATACTGCAAGGTAAGGTTTCATCCTCTTCTGTTGAGGTGCGATGAACTCCAAAATACGCTATGGGCAACTCAAGAGGTGAAGAGTGGAATACCTATTTACTACTGATTTAGATATTCTTAATATGGATAACAGCCCGACGTTTCGTAACTTATTCAGGGAGGAAGTCATTGACTTACTTACAGATAATATCAAGAAGTGCAGAGTCTCAGATGAATCCACTCTCTCAGATCACTCAGAGATAGAGTTCGAGTTGGAATACTCAGAAGTGCCCAGGTCCATTGGAGACGTGGACACTCTGGAGATGGCGGCCCAGACTTTCACGAAAGCATCAAATCTACTTATGAAAATAACTGTCGACCTTTAAGAGTCCGAGTGGCTAGGGAGACACATTGATGGAATGGCAAACTAGAAAATCTTTGCAGGGAAACCAGAGAGAGATTCGGACTTTATTTACGACAATGAGGGATGAATACAAGAGTGCAATACGTAAGGCAAAGCATGGAAGCTGGACCAACTTTTGCACAGATATCGAGAAGTGAACAGAGGCGGCTATGCTGGATAAGCTGCTTTACCGAAATTTGGATTCTGTTCTCGGCATTCTCAAATATCCTGGCGGGGGATATTTAAAATCGAACGGGGATACCTTGGCTTATCTGATCAAGGCACATTTTCCGAGTTTTACAAAATTAGGAGAAGAGACGAGATTGTTACCTTAGCCAAGGCCAGGTGGGCCTGAAGTCCTTTAGTCCTTACAAGTCTTCAGATCCCGTCAGTATATATTCAGTCTTCTTACAGAGGGCTGGTGAAATCATCATAGGGCCGATTGTGAGACTTGCTAGGGCTAGTTTGACGTTGGCTTATGTTCCAACGGCATGGAAGGGTGCCAGAGTAGTTGTTTTCCGACAGCTGACAGGATCGGGTAAACTTCACTCAAGGATTCTCGTCCCATTAGCCTTATATCTTTTTTACTAAAAACTGTGGAAAGACTCGTAGACAGATATATCTGCGATAATGTCTTGTCAAGTAGGGCACTTCACAAGCAACAACACGCCTATAGGGCTGGTCACACGACGGAGACGATCCTAAGCACAGCAGTTAGCCTGATCGAAGGACAACTGAAGCAGAAAGGCCTCGCGATTGGAACCTTTATGCACATTGAAGGAGCCTCTAACTACACCTTAAGATCTGCCAAGCGCCGTGGGCTGTCACGGTCGCAACCTAGAACAATAATAATAATAAGAAGAAGAAAAATATTAAGCGCTTTGAAACAGAATTTTTTTTATTTTTAAAAATTTTATTAGGTCCAGAAGTCTTGCCATTTAGCGAGTGTAATTCAAAGATACTCAAATTGTAACACAATAATTTCATAGAAGGCGTTAACGTGATAAGTAGAAAAGTTAAGAAGACGAACGCAATAAATATTTGAACAAATATTAAGACAAGATTGTAAAACTTGTAAGTAGGCTGCCATAGAAAATTCTTAGATAAGAATATTTGCAGCTGCATTGAACTGTAATGAATCTACAAAAGTCCCTTTTGACCAAATTCTTAAAGAACTAGTATTCAGTTTTTTATCGTCATGTGCACTCGTATTGAAAAAAAAATGGAGATCATCATTCGACTCGGTGTCTGTGTGGCTTTTCTTAATGTTACAAGTAAGTCTAACAGAAAATTAATATTGAAGAGAAATGTCAAATTTAACCGATATCGTAAATCGGTTATCAGTTATCGTGTTTACGGACGGATGCAGAGTGGGGAAAAAGTATATTTTTTGGTTCCAAATTCGATTCCGGCTGAACCTGTGGACCGATTTAGATTTGACATTCTCGGTGCCCGTCAATAATATGAGAATTGTTGTAATTCAACGTTTCATAGTGTTACATTGTATAAAGATTATGATACAATCAACAACAAAAAATTATAAACAAATTCTTTTTTGAAAATGTGTTTTCAATATTTTTTAATAATTTAACGTTTTCTTAAATTATATTGCAAGAAATTCTAATGGAAACAAAATTTTAATTAAAAAAATTTCTCTTAGGACCTCATGACAATTTCAGAAAATTCATAATTTTTTGATTAATTTTATGTTTTTGTTAAACAAATTTAATGAATATAAGAACCTTCAAACACATTTTCAACAAATAATTCGTTTATACAAAATTTTGTTTGTTTATTGTATCATGGTGGAATATCTTTATATAATGTATATCTATGAAACGTCGGCGATTACAACAATTTTTCTATTATTGATGAGCACTGGGAACGTCCAATAAAAAAAATTGCCATTTATTTCGTCATATTTATTTATTTACAAAAAAATGGAAAAAATAAATTAAAAGTCAGGCTGTGCAACTTTCTTTGAAATTTTTTCAGTTTTTTAAAGTAAAATCTAAATCGGTCCACAGGTTCAGCCGAAATCGTATTTAAAACCAAAAAATGTATGAATGAAACTAAAACTGTATATCTATCAATATGTTTTGGAATGTATGATCGTTTTTTACCAATATTAAATTTTTATTTTTGACTTCATTTTTTTTTATTGAAAACAAAATTACGAGTCCTATCAAAAAGTAAATAATAAAATTTTTTTAAATGTGTTTTAGGTGCACAATTTTTGTATTTTTGACGAATAAAACAAAAACTGCGCATCCTATCAAAAAGTGATTAGTAACGAAGATCTTCTTTGGAATCATCATTTTTCTTAAATCGTCTATATTCGTATTTTGAGCAAAAAATAGAATTTTTTATATTTAATAAATTTTTTTGTGCGACGGGAATTTGAATTTTCGATATTTCAAAAAAATCCAAAAAGTTGTTATGATAATCTTGTAGGGCTTTCAAAAAGCAACGCTTTTTACTTTTTAAAATATCGTTTGTATTTTGGCTTAAAATTTTCATTTTCGATTGATTTTTTTTTTAAATTTTATAAATGCTACAACGCTGATAATTTTCTTTTTATCAAAAAAAGCCATTGAAATAAATTTTTTGACTTTCTGACTACTACGAAGAGCCATATTTTTTAATGAAACACGTATTTTGGTTTAAATCGTAAAAAATAAAATAAAAAAATAAAAATTTTCAACGAAAATTAATAGACGGGGAATGTGATTTTTGTTTTAATCGTATAAAATTATATTAAAAATAAAAAAATTTTAATTAAAAAAATGGCACAAGGTACTACAACCACTCTAATGTTCAAAAACCCATCCCGTTGCCAAAAATAATGTCTGCAAAACATAAAATGCCACACAACAATTTAAAAAAATACCCCTATGCGAAAAAAACCACCCCAATCGTAGAAACTTAAACCTGAAATAGGCCGAAACATCAAAAACTCCAGTAACACTGGAAAGTTATGAAAGATTATTTTTATCGTTAAAGGGTGAAGCTTAAAAATCGGAGTTGGTATTTATGAAGAGCACAAAGATCGGAGTCTCCATTCACACTGTAAAATTGTAAAAAAAATTATACTGAAAATTTATTTTTGACCAATTCATATTTGCCTGTTAACAAGGGGCTGTTTTTTACGTTAAGGGATGGAGTCTAAAAATTCCGACACTGTCTTTGGGGCTCCAACCGTTAATGTAAAAAACCCTTGTTACCAAGCAGATGAGACTTTGTCTAAAAATAATATTTTTCAGAATTTTACTCTGATTTTTGGGTCCTTCAGAAATAACAACACCATCGAAAAATCCTTTTTTTTTTAAATTTTACAGTGTTACTGGAGACTCTGGTTTTTACCCTAAGTATACTGTTAATATTTTTGTGATCATTCAAAATTCGAATTCATGTTTGCAGATAGGCTTTTAATTTTTCAGATGTAGGGGTGGTTTTTGTAAAAAAAATGTTAAGCATTGGCATTGGAACAATGCATATTAGAAAAATAGATAATTTGGTAGGTTAAACAAACTAACAATCATTTTTCCAGTGTAAAGCAATTTCACAATTTTTTTACAGTACTCGGTGCACCGGAAACAAAAACGTCTACATCTTTTAGCATCCCTGAAGGAAGCCAAATTTTTATTCAAAGAGAACCACATGGTCAAATTCTTACTGGGCCTATCCTGACTCCTCTGCCTGCAACACTCGTTAATATTCCACATGGGCACGCCGTTATAATTCTCGAAAATGGCAATCAGTTCTATGCAAAACTCGCACCTCTTAATGATAATAAGTTTAATGCCAACGAAAAAAATCGTATTCGAGTATACCGCTGCTTTATATCTAGACCAGCCACGCACGGTTACGTAGCAAAACTTAAAATGCCTATTAAGTTGGGTGGAATCGTGCGCGTTTATTACACAGGACCAAAGTACAGCTTCTACGTTAATGGACCGTTAAAGCATTCATCAGATCATTCCTTCACTCCATTCTCTTTTCAACTGAACAAGAGAACAAGTGGCACTGGTTGAATGCGTATTTTGAATCATCACTGATCATTCAATGAATTTACGATTTTGAGTGGGTGAACCTGTGAGAAAATCAACTAAAATAGCGTTACTAAATATAACCAGTGTCACCAAATGATTGATTCTCTATTTGTCCTCTTACTCCCACTTTAAAAATTAGAGAAATTATTCCTTCTACAGTCTCAATAAGAGATTATAAATCTATTTTAAACTGGAATTAGTCAGGAAATTTCTAAAAAAGTAAAGAATTTTTATTCTAACAATTTCTACGTCGTCTCAACGAAAAGTACCCAAATTAACAACGAAAGTGACACAATATTTCACTGCTCCGACCGCTCTGATAGTGGTCTAAGTAAGGTGTCACGCACGAATAATATGTAACACCACAATTTAACATAATATACTATTTACTGATAATGAATTCCTACACCGATATTATACATATCGGGGAACCCGTGTCCCGAAATTTAACGAAAAGGTAGCTAAAACGCGGCCAATTTACTTAACCATTTTTAAATACATCAAAAGCGTGCACTGTAAGAAAGTGCAGCTCAAACTAATTCAATAATGAATTTTATTCTCTCGTCATTCAAATGACGGACGCACTGACTCGACTGTGAATTTGCGTTTCTTACGAACAGCTATAATCTTGTCCGAAGTCTGCAATGGACAAGTTTCAACGGCGTGTGTCTACCACTTAGAGACACGACGTTGAAATGCGAAATTTATCTAATCAGAGACCACAAAATT
Source organism: Druon quercuslanigerum (assembly GCA_010014905.2). Lineage (NCBI taxonomy): Eukaryota > Metazoa > Arthropoda > Insecta > Hymenoptera > Cynipidae > Druon > Druon quercuslanigerum. Next base: position 19,815 of record JAAAKG020178553.1, read on the forward strand.
TTTATAAAAGAACTGCCTACCTGGCAACTGTCGTCCCTTACAGTTGCTTCCTCTCATCCTTCGTTCCTTTGATCAGAGTAACAAATGAGTTTTGGTGTGGCCTTTTCGCTCATCTCAACCGTAAGTCGAAACGCCCCTAATATCCAAGGAATATACTACCATTGCTGGAGCGAGAGGGATCGAGAATGTGTAGGGTAGCAGCCAGTTGGCTTCCCAACAGCATGTTGGCATTGTTGCTGTTTCAGAAAGTGCGCTGAGTGCAGTCAGCGCGCAGATTCTCCGCCACCGATTGGTCCTGTGTTTCCCAGTACTTTTGTACGTAGAGGGAATCTCGTCCACTGCGCATGTACTACTAAACCTCCTCTTCTTGGTCCATTGGACTTGTCAGGCCACATCAGCCTCTCTGATGATATTGACAGCTCGATGCTGTGTGTAGTGGTCCACCCGTTTTCAATTCCATCGGCGTATATGGAACGAGAATTTATAGACTATCTAACAAAATTCCAGTTATAAGATTTCAAGAAGTTCCAAGGTTGGCGTCAAATTATTAAAATCAATAGATTCGTTTCTCTGGGCTCATTTCCCAGTGATTCTGGACATTTGTTTACGTATGCTTTGTGTATATTTATATGCGATTATTTTGAGTAAAATCAAAATCCAACGATACGAGAATTTCAGGAATCTCGCACTCCAAAAATACGGGCGTAAAAGTGGCTTCCGCTCTATCGACGTTTAGATTCTTAAGGTTGAGCGTAATAACGTACACAGGTCTAAAACGCGTACGCGCACGCCTAGGTGACGGTAGCGCCCAGTCGCGCGCGTCTAACTCTCAGATAGGACAGGGATAGAAGAGCAAGAATTTTCCTCGCTCCTTGTACCTAACTGTACCTAAATAATATATCTAGTTTAGGCATCGAAGTTCTTGTAAGTTTAGGCGAATCTTATGTTTTATATTGCTAAAGCTGACATTCAATATAATTTGAAACTTGCATCCTTTTTGCGATTCCGTCGATTCTCTCCTCTCTATCATTCCACGGACTGCGCTACCCAGGGCTGCTAGATTAGGTAAATCATCTCTATTAAGCGATTTCGTTTTTCTTATTTTTATCTTCCGGGAGTTGTAATTTTGTGTAAAAATAAAACTGTGTGCAAAAAACTTTCGCTTTTCCCACTTAAAGAATGTGGACACCTTTTCATAATTTCAGCACTACAGAAGAGGCGATTAACTGCAGTGAAACGCTTTCAGCCATAAATATATTACCGGTAAAAGTTTATATTCTAACTGAAAAGAATTAGTGGTTTTTTTCTCGCTTCGCTTTGTTTTCTACTCTCTTGAGGGTAAACTATTTGATATTTTAATTTTACTTTAATACTGTGTCACTGCTATTTCTTAGGGCAGCGGTGAATCAAACTGTGGTTTATTTGTCTCAGTTTTTCTCCCTTTTTCTTTTCTTATTTTATTTTTTTTGTGCCGCTGTTTATTTCTTGGCATTTTTGTGTTTATTTAATACCTTAAACTGGATAATTGGTATCTTCGAGAACCAGACATATTTAAACCACCGTCTATTTATCTCTGTTTTTCTCTGTCACATATCTTACATTTATTATTTCATTTTGTTTCACTGTGTATTTTTTGTGCTCAGTAATGTGAACTGACTAACCCGAATATTCACCACATGAATACGTCAAGTTCTAATTTTTTAATGCTTTTCTTAAATAATTTATTATGTCGCGCGTTCCGTGATGTCCATTATTTTTTTAATCACCTTGTTTTATTTCGTTTATTTTCGTATGCTTCAGAGTTTGTAATCGCCCTTCTCAGTTTATTTCGAACGCATTAAAATTTTCTTTAAGTGATCATATTTTACTCGTGACTTACGAGAGTCTGCAAAGTGAGTTGGATACAGATATTAAAATGTTAAGGGACATAATTCAGGCGATGAATAGCGAAACGAGTCATAGGAAAAAATTCGATGTGGCTGTAAAAGGAAGGCTACAGCCTGCCTAAAATTTGGTAAATTCTTCAATACAAAAAATATAAGCGACGGAACACTTCACGAGCAAAGCTAGCTGAATACGGTTATCGCCAATCTGACAACGTATGCTTACCGAGGAAGTATTTGTTGACTTAAAAGTGACGGAAGTGTGGCGCTGGAGGACAAAAGGCAACTAACTGTTTAAGCGAGGCGAAGTGCTGTCTCTGCGAAACCAAAAGGGATCTAAGCAAACAGACGATAAAAAGGCGTATATTTTCATTATATGTGAACATTACGAGGCCAGGAAAGGGAAAAACTGGTACCAGGACAAAAGCGGTACTACAGCCATTTAGCTGATTAACAGCGACACCTTTCATGTTCAAAACCCTAGAGAAGACGATAGCTTTATATGGTCACGACTCCCAATGAAAATATCGTCGGCCGATATATCTCGTCAAACGAGGGTATAGCGGTTTTTCGTGAGAAATTGGAAGAAATAGAAGAGATCTGTTAAAAACTTGGGGTTTATATTATTATAGCTGGCTACGTTAATGCCAAGTAATGTGAGTAGGGCCTGAGCTGGACGGACACGAAAGAACGTAAGGTCACAAATACGGCGGCTAGACATTATCTTACAATCATAAACAGAGGGAGTATACCCATCTTCAGAAGAAGAGGCCATCGCCAAACGATCTTGGACGTCACAATGGCTACTCCGGATGCTGTTACCAAATAATACAAATGGGAAGTCCTTGTGGACAACACAGCAAGCGATCACCAACATATATGCTGCCAAAAATGACTGTGTGTCTTCAAGGACGGGCAGGGAACAAAAGAAGAAAAGGCAAAGAGTAGGCTGGAAAGTAAAAAAGCTCGAGAGGCTGAAGATACGTGGAGCCATCGCTAAGAAGGGCGCGCACGTTCTCGGGGAGTCAACACTTTTGTTTGTCACGAAAAAAACCGTGAAATGCTTGGCGGAGAACACGATGAGCCTGCTCATACAGGGCTTTAATGCCGCAATGCCAAAAAGGTCGAAAGAAAACAGTAAACGACTTACGTACTGGTTGACCGAGGAAATTGCCGAACTAAGCACTAACTTTTTCCAACTAATGCGTAAAGTAACTAGGTCAAGAAAGAAGGGAAAGACTGTAGCACAAGCCAATCAAACATGCATGGTTGCTAAAAAAACGCTGAATCGTGCCTTTAGAGAGAACAAGCGCTTTAAATGGGCGTAAGTCTGAAAGGCAGTAGACGAGGTGATAAATGCGGTATAGGTTACCAGATAGTAATCAAAAAAGTGTATGGTCGATCACCGGCTGCAGCCACGGATCCGGCGCCGATGAAGCTGATTGTGAAGGAACTTTTCCTAAACACGCAAGCAGAGTTGTCATAACGGAAGCGTTGCCTAAAGCAGTTCCTCCTTTAACGAAAGAGTAGCTGTGGATCTAAAATGGCATGCGAAAAGGCGCTGGACCCAGATGGGATCCCAACAGAAGATGTGAAAAAGATATCTAGAGAGTACCCTTTTGTACTCCTTAACATCTTTACGCGTGCTGCAGAGCTAGAGATTTCCGCTAAAGGTGGAAGAAGCAGAAACTTTTTCTACTAGACAAAGGAAAAGGGTGCCGATAACGTTATCTTTGTAAGATCAGCAGCAATTACCTTAACGACGGATAACTGACCTTCAAAACAACAGAAGGCGAACGTAGTGATTGGGTCACTGCAGTAGTGGCTCAGTGCTCAGTTATCGGACCTGATCTGTGGAACGTCTTACGCGACGAAGCCTGACGAAGGACCTCCCAGATGAAATGAGGCAACCACAAAATATAGCTACCTAACTAGAAAACAGGCAGAGGCACTTTTGCATACCCTTTATAGCGGATATCGCTGCGCATGGAAGAAAAGCTCACCTTTTTAATACTGTCCAAACGAAGTAGAAAACGTTGAACACACATTTTTTCACTGTCAGAGGTAGGCGGTCGGGAAGTACAAAATTGAGACGGAAATCTGAGAACAAATCACTCCAGACAGAATGGTGAAATTTATGTTGGAATCCCAAGTAAATTGTGATAAGATTGCCAGATTCGTAGGCAATCTTCTGAAAAAAAGAAGGTAGAGGTGCAACTGAGGGAAAGAGAATCCCAGCGGTGAACCTAGGCGAGGTCTCTAAGATGCCGAAGGCCGACGAGCACGATGTTCAGTACTACCGCACTACTGAGGACGATGCGTGCATTTTGGGTTGACAGGACAATAGAAGAAAAAACCGTAGCACGGTTTGTTGGCCTTATCCTTGTCCTTGAAGTAATACGGTAAGCGGTTCCGAGGCCATGTGTTGACGGGAGAGGGGGCGGTGATTCAGTAAGAGTCTGACACTGCCCATACTAAGAATCACCTACTTTTGTAGACTATTGCTAGAATGGGTGTGTTAGGCAAGATTTCCCTTCCTAGTACAAATCCAAAGTTTAAAATATCGCAGAAGTCGGCATTCCATCCATAGTCCTGAAATTCGTCAACTTGACTTTTATAATATCTCAGACCTTCTGCTAGTGATTGACCAATTATCTAAAAATACGGAATATTGTTGAAATTACTATGAAAATACATGAAAGAAAATAAGATATTTAAAAAATAGTACAATTCATGTGTTAGCAACAAACTTAAAAAGCTTTGAAATTTAATCGGTCATAAGCCAAACTAAATGCTTAAGAACGATTACATAAGAGTCAGACAGGATTCTGCACTTGTAATCGCAGAATCTATCAGCGAAAATATATGTTGCTTTTTCAGAGGGAATTTGACGATCCGTATTATTCCAATTTGCAAAACAAATGTCTAAAAGATACGCGTATTATTTGATTCTAATTTCACACATTGTCTTCTTTCAAAAGCCGCCGGAAAATTGAAAAATTTAAATTAACAAAATGGCAACAGTTTTCCTTAAAATATTTAAAATCGATTTTTTTACCAAAAAAAAAAACGCCTTTAAATTTCGACAATGAAGATATCTTGTAAGTACGATGCTTGCTAAATAAATTATATAGCCAGGAGAATTCTTTTTCTATACAATGATATTTTCTACTTTTTCTTTATAGTTGTCGACGAAAATTCCATTTTTATTGGGGAAACATTGTTTTGGTCTAAAAAATGTTTTATCCCAAAAGATACTGATAAGATGCCTTTCCGGTATTAGTAGGAACTTTTCAAAAATATTTAGATAAATAAAAATGGTGCGTTTTTCCACAAAATCTTCTTTATTATTTTCTTCGTGCAAAATTTTGTCTTAACATTTTTTTCAGAGGAAAAGTATGAAATTCATTTTTAAGAAAACCGAACTCTTCTGGCTACAAAAGTTATTTAGCAAGAAACAAAATTTACAAGATCTTTTCATTATTAAAGTACAAGTTCATAAAACAATTGAAAAAATTGGAAGGTGGGTGTTTCGTAAAAATTGATTTTCAATATTTTCATAAAAACCGCTGCTTTTAGAAGAAGAAAAACAATAAATATCTCAACTAGATTCAAATATGCATAAATTTTTAGAATTTTTGTTTGCAAATCGAAAAAATACGTATCGTCTTATTTCCTCTAAAAAAACATATTTCGTCTTCGAGAGATTCGGTGCATTCAAGTGTAGGGCCCTGTCTGATTGAGAATGAACTCGTTTTAGATTTTTTCTTTTTCGCTTATTTAAATTGAGATAAATTAAATTAAATTTCTGGAAACTTCTGGTAGAAATTTTTTTTTCATTCCTTATTGTTTTTTGTATGATCAAAATTTGAATTTTCTACTTTTCGAAAAAATTCAAAAAGATTTTATAGTCCAACGTTTTTCTTCTCTTGACTTTTTTCACATCATGCGTGGATTAGCTTAAAATGTTCATTTTCGTTTTTTTTTTGTTTTGAAAATGCTATAACTTTGATTATTTTTTTATCAAAAAAAGTCGTTTGAGTAAATGGTTCGAGTTTCTAAGTACTATAAATAGCCGTATATCGCATTTTTAAATCTTGAAAAAAAATGGTCACAGATATTTTGAAAATGCGCTCATTTTTGGAATTTTCATGCAAAATAGCTAGTTTATGAACTCCTTCTTTCTTTTTAGGCCCTAAAATATGTGCCAAAGCAGAATACAATCTGATCAATCTTTCAAAAGTTATAAAGTTGTAAAAAACCAAAAACGAATATTTTAACGTAAAGGACACAATGTGAAAAATTGAAAAAAAAAACTTTGAATTTTGATAGCTTTATAAGATAATGGAAATAATTTTTATACCTGAAAATAATTATAGGTTCATTTAAAAAAATCTTTAATATACAGCTGGGTAACAGCTCTCTTTAGTGAATCGCAGAATTAAAATTAAAATGCATAGTTTTTTCAAAATATCAGTCTTGTCATCAACAAATTTTAAGAGCTTCATCATTCTTCTTTTTTTCTTTATTTTCTTTCCATTTCTTTTATAATCAATCTGCAACTTTTTTTTCATTTCTCCCGGATGTAGAATTATGGCGATAAAGGCAGAACGTATAAGTTACCACAAATAAAGTAAGCTCTAGTAGTTGCATGGCAATGGGAACCAGAAAAGGTGCTTCCTTGTTCACAAGGATGATGATAAGATAGCGGCTAGTATATAATTTAAGGCATTTTTATGAATAGTCATCAGTTAAGCCCGTATAAAAATCTCTTCATAAGATGTATTTATTTACTTCAGGAAAATGAAGATCTTGATGGCTGCTATCTTTTTTATTGTGGCAATTTTTCCGCAATCTGGTGGTAAGTATAATAATATATTTATGTTAATAAAATACGTTTTTAATTAAAATCAGAAATTATCTACGTGGCACCGAAACATTTCTGATGACTGAAACATGATAACACGGTCGGAGATAAAGGAAGAGTTTCTATTAAAGCGGTTATAAATCTGATCAGATTCCACATTAAATGAATCGAAGTATCTTTATCCTTTCATTATTAAGTTAATTGCACTTTCATTCTCTGCCAATATGTGGTTTATTACTGTTTTCCCTTTTCCTGCGAACGTAATTTCCTCTTCTTCATCCCCTTCCAAGTTCCTATTAAAAATGAACTATCCTGATTCTTCCAGGATTTCCAACAGAGTCCCATCCTCTTGGCCCACCTGTTTATGTTTCGATTTTCGCCTCAAAGTCTCATTCTCTTCATCCTATAGTTTGCCCCCCTGTTTCCTCGTCCAAGCATTTAGATCACCTCCTACCAACACCAAATCGTCATCTTTCTGTTCTTACATTTCCAAAAACTTCATTTCTCACTCCTGACACTATTCCGCATTTCTTTCTTGCCTTTATCTTCTCTTTTTTTTCCTTTTTCAACTGCCATATATATCTCTTAGGTAACTTCCTCTTCAGACGCATCCAATCCTTATCATGTAACCAAGTATCTCTCAACATCACTCAATCCCACTTCTTCACCTCTTCCCAGAATCCTTCATCTTTATTGATTAGGCCAGGTTCGTTTCAAAACGCTACTGTCACTTCTCTCTTCCTCCCTCTTTCTCTTCTTTCTTCTTTGCGCCTCCTCCATACTTCTTTGGAATCCCCGTCTCTCAGCCTTCTTTGCTTCCCCCCTCTAGTGCTTCTATAAGCTCCTCTTTTCTATCCCTATTCTCCGCTTTTTCCCCATTTTACAATGGATCTTCCCTACTCATTTCACTCCATTTTTCTTTCTCATCATCCCATATCCACAAACTCCCATTTATCCACAATTTGTCTGTCCCTATCCACACCGTGTTCCTTTTCGTTCTTTCGCTCCATGCTTTCGGTTTCAACATCCCCTTTCTTCTTCTTCCATTCCACGCCACATCCTACTCTATCCTTTCTTCCCTTCCCTTTAAAGATTTTTTCCTTCTCAATATAACAACTTTTTTTTTGCACGCTTCTCACTTTCACAATATACATGCTTGTTTTACCTTCACTGTTACTTCCCACTCCATATACATCTTCAGCGTGCACTTTGGACCCAATTTCCTCCATCAACTTTTCCACTTCTTCTCTTCCTGCTTCACTATCCACTTTCATTCCTCTGATCACTATATTTTTACTTCTGTTCGTCTTCGCTTCTATTTACGTTTTTCTTTCCGTCTCTCTCAATGTTGATTTCATTTTCACATTTTCTAGGATAAAGTTCTCGCTACTTCTTTTACTCTCTCCTTGTATTATCCCTTTTTCCCCTTTCGCTATATCATTTGAATCACATTCTAACTTTCTCTTTTTGATCTTCCAACTTCTCCATATCAGATTTTCTCTGTTTTTCACTAATCTTTTGCTTTTTCTCGATGCTGTCCGACAACTTCCGAACCTTATCTTATTTCCCCCCATACCTCATCCCGTCGCCTTTGCATACTATTGAGACTTCTGTTTGTTTCCTCTCTAACCCCTTTAATAAGATTTTCCAAGCTCTGTAGGTCAACTTTCCCCTTTTCCTTATTTCTCTGTAGTGGAGACTGTTTTTCTAAACTGTTTCCACAACTTCTCATTTTCCTGCTCATTTTCCTCTTCTTCCCGGCACCTTTCACTGTCTTCCGTTTGACCCCTTTCGTCGCTTTTATCTGTAAACCATACCACCTGCCTCCATTTATCAAAAAGTTGTCTGGAGCCTGAGCTGCTAGGTCTGAATTTATTCAGCAGTTCCCGATTCGATGGCCTGCCTCCAATCCTCCTGTCAGCTGGTCCTTTCTCCCATCCCCCACCCCCTTAACTATCCATGCCGTAGTCAACTGAACCTCGATATCATCGGTACTAGATCCACTATCTCCCATACCCCTCCCTATTTTACTAGCTGCCACGAGACCTTAATCATCGGTGTGGGTGTAGACATCAACACCGATGATAATGCTACTGCAATCTGCCGAACCCCACTGGGCTACGAATGGTCATACTGCTCTACCTGACCGAGCTGATGTCCCTTTCTTCCCTCTTACTTCTTCGGTCTTCGTCGACTAACATCCAAATTAGCTCCTTCAACGATCCTCCTAACCCTGTTTACCTCACAAAACAGCCTCCCCAACCCTTCCACGCAACCCCTTCACTTTACTCACCTCCTTTTAACAACTTTCACCTCAATCACACCTCCACGCCCGTCGATAAAACCAAAAAAGATAGCCCATAACAAACACGCGTCCTTCACCCTTCGGTATCGGAAACGAAAGCCAAACGGTTGCAGTAAAGATTTTGTTTTTTATCGGAAAATAGTTTTAAAATATTTTTTTCTCGAATACGAAGCGAAGTATGATTACAATACAAAAGAACAAAATTATTCAGTATGGAGGTAGTTTTTCAGAAACATAGTTTGTTAAACGCACTTTTTAAGTAATTCTAAAAGATGTCTGAATTTCTTGATTTATTAAATTGAGGAAAAGCAGAAGTTATACATATTTTAAAAATGGGAAGAGAATTAATACTTGTAGATGTTATTGTTATTAATAAAAATTATAAAACCTCGCCAAGTGGTAATTTTTTCCATATCAAAACATTTTTGAAATTTCTGAATTTTTTGTATTTTGTTTACTTATTTTCAAAAAATCTTAGGCAATTTCAACTCGGCAGAGATAAACAAACTTTTTTATAATTTACTTGAAGATGCAGTTTCTTTCTCTAACGAAAATATATTTTTTGAATAAAGAGTATTTCGCCACACCCAACCTAAAAAAAGTTTAAATTTAAGAAAAAATGATATTATTTCTTTTATTGTTAGTCTAAAAAAATAGTTAACTAAAATATACGAGGCTTTAATTTATACTAATTGAAGAATTTATTAGAAACAAAATAAATTATTATCGCAAATGCAAATTTATTTCTGCTAAATAATAATGAAAAACGAATAATAATTATTATTAATTGTCTGGAGTTTAGTAAACTCTAGAAAAAAAGTATACTTTATACAAAATACTAGAAGTTTCCAAACAAACAAAAATTTAATTTTTTCACCGAAAATATGAATTTTTAAAAAAAAAGGTTATACCTGACGAAAAAGACAGATTTTTAATCAGAAAATATAAATTTGAATCAAAAACATTAATTTTAAACAGAATAGTTATAAATTATAAAGTGTACACGTCAGAAAGTAAATATTATTTTATTTCCAAAATTTGACAATAAAGTTTTTCTGGCATTGCCCCTATTCTGTATTAATCCAATTTGGAAGTTACATTGTGATTTGAGAATCGCGCCAACTCAAGTCGATCAAATTAGCATCATGACTTCCTATCCCGGAACCTAACAGAGGGCTAGTGGTCCTTAATGTAGTCTATATGAGAAAGCTGCCACTGGTTACAGTGTTAATTGAACAGTTAGAACAATAAATAATTTGCTACCTATAATTTTTTTTGCAGAATTATTCATCAAACGTCTTTTAACTTGTTGCGGAAAGTTTCCTGACCTTGAAATTCCAAGTCAACTTTACAAAGCTGAAGAAAATTCAAATAACTTAGGTCGAAAGTATGGCATTGCGAACGTGGGACTAGATGACAGTCACCAGTTCGTAATCGGATTAGCCGTATATAAGAATATGTTTACTTCCAATTTAATCCCATTCATCTCTCAAGACAGAAAACACGAAAAAATTAAATTACCCATAAAAGATCATGATGAAATCTCTGAGTTTGTGCGAGTATTGCCGGAGGACAATTATCCGTACTTCAAGAAAATAAAGTCCAAAAACATTCGTCAAGCCCGTTTTTATGACCCAATTTCTAGTGAGCACTCAAGTCCTATTAGTGAGACCACTAAAAAAGGATCACCATTGAATATAATGTGCCAGTGCTAATGAATTCCCAATTATTGATAAAATGATTTATGTAAATCATCCAATGAATTTTTTTCAATTACGATAATTCGAATTTGTAAATAGAAAATACAATACTATAGGTTGAATAGTCACAATTAATAGCGCTTTCGAAAATGGTCTAAAACATCTTTTGGATCTGCAGCATCTGAGATGAAAGCGAAGAAATTTAAATGTTGTGCCATCTTTATATTTTATTGTCATACTAAATGTACAATTCTTTTAAAAGCAAAATTTTTCAATGTAAACAATCTTCTTGTGTGATGCATTAATTTATATGATTTAACAAATTAAAAAGCTTTATAAAATAATATTAAAACCCAGCTAAAAATATATGGACCGGGACATGTATACAAATGGGAATCGAAAGAAATAGGTGTACTACAATTTTCTCAAGTTTCATCTATGCAATTTGCCAGTGTAATTTAAATTATTGAAAATATATAGAAACACCGAACATCTAAGGGGAATGTGCCAAAAATATTCCAAAATTCACAAAACTTTGAAGAAGTGTAAATACATGTAATATATGGTAGTTTTTTTCTCAAAATCACAGTTTTTCATAAATAAAATATAATAATTATGGCACTATTATCTATCAGTGAATATTATTCATAGCTTACACGTAATTATTGAATAGACAATCAAAGTGATTATCGAAATCGAAACTTCAGTTAAAAACTATTATAATTCATTAAGTAGATTGTACTAAATTATGCATACAAAATGCTTTTTTGAATTTTCTGACATTGTATTATTTACATTTTTAATCAGTAGTTACTTTTTTCAATGATTGATTCAGTTAACATTTTTAATGTGTATGTTATCGAAATATAAATTAACATTTATTATTCCTCTATTTCAATCTTATTCCCAAAAATCAAGACTCCCACGATGGGATGCGTATCAGATTTCAATGATTCATAGCGGATATGATTATCTGCACTAGTGTGCTCCAAAAGCATAACGACCTACTCCGAGGCACCTCGAAGTGAGACGGACGAAATAGAAAGAAGCAGTTTGGAGCACTTTTGGAGCACAACAGTGCAGATAACCGTATTCGTTATCAGACAACAAGACCTGGTTCGATTCCCATCGCGGGTGCCTTTGAGTAGACTAGTTTTTTCGTTTAGTGTCATAACCTTCAAGCCCTGCTGGGAATGTGAGAAAACTTCCTTCCTCATAAAGGTTACTGGTGCAGATCAAGTTATCATTCCATGGTGACTAAGTTCATTTCTAAAACCTAAGGACGAGGATCCAAAGGCATCCCTAGCGCTGGAGGCATCCAAGATTTCCAGCGAGGTACCTGTACTATTGAAGACAGAAAGCGGAATGTCGGGAACCATATTCAATGCGACAATCTTGATTCTTGAGAAACGATGTCAGCAAGCGAATCTCAGTTCTCTGGGCGCAACAGAGTTCCAAAATCCCTCGATGTCTCTCGACGATTGATGGTCGAAACATGATCAGCAACTTAATATTAAATGATTCTAGTTCTATTTTTTTTCTTTTATATAATAAACTAATGTGAAGGAGCTCGCAAATTAAAGGATTGGGAAGGATTTAGATGGTCGAGATAACGGGTGAAGTCAACCAACTTACAGAGTAGTTGTCCTATGTTTGCCCACAAGCGCTGGAAAATCTCGTCGGTTCGGATGGACAATTGTAATGGGGTTGGAGTAGATAAACGTTCGGTCATTGCCGACTAGTCGGAAGAGCAGGTAGCACAAGACTAAGACTTGGGGATGGGGTTTGTGGTAATAAGGACCTGGGGTGTCGTTTCACCACTCCTTCTCCTAGGCCCACAGGGCCGTGAGGTAGCGGGCGCGTGTAACTTTGCCACACTAATAATTAATATTTTAACAGCGTTTTCTATTCATTGCGCGTCTTTCACCTGGCCAGGGTAGGCCCAGGACAAAACCGTAATTAGAATTGAATAATAAGAGTTGCGGTAGGTTCTTTTACCTGCCACTTTCCTCTCATAGCATTGTAGGAAAAACCGAGTTCGTGAGTCACGCTCTTCCAACTCACGAACCACCCTCGAGGCTGGTTTATTTAATTTTACTAGGCGCCAGATAGGGTTTCCCATATCAGAGCCTCGCTGGTCTCGACGGTGCCTCCAGACTTGGCAGGTCAACGAACTTTACACACAAGCATTATTCAAACGAACACAGGAGTGGGATTCCGCAAGTGAGAGAGAGAGAGCACAGACGGATTCTATCAAAATTCTTTTTATTTTCTAAAAGTGTAAACAATTCTATAATTATTATACGAAAAAATGTTTTAAAATAATTAACGCGACAAATGAATGAAAGAGATTCGTCGAAACCTTATCAAAAAGGACCATAAAAATCGCCACATACCTTACAACCAGCAGGTCAGCTGGTGTCGAAAATTCAGTCTTGGCTGCAGTCTTCCCTGCCGCTATAGAATTTCTGAATCAGCTTCTTCGTTGGTTGGTTACAGCGGGACGGGTCGAATCAGGTGTTTCCGCCAAAGATTGCCTCAAGTCTCCGTAGATGATTGGTTGATTCTCGTTGCGGCGCGGCGTTGCAGTGTCCCTTTCGGTTTCACCCGATAGTCCGTCTGGTGCTATCCCTCATCATTCAACGTGGATCTAGCGCTTACTTCGCTGACATTTTACCAAAGTTTACCATCTGTTAGTTTTGTTGAGTTGAAAGCTGGATTGAAAATATTTTTCGAGTTGTGTCCCAGCTTATACCTAAATTGATTTACGTTTATATTGTTGGAACCACACTAACAAACTAAAACGAACAACGGTTTTGGTCTGTTGTGGGTGGAATAACAAGCTTGGAACTCTATATTAAAATAATGAAATCAGACCGGGGATCTGTTGACATCGTTACATCCAGTCCATTATATAACATATACTGTACAAGTAAGATATCATATTGTATAACAAAACAAATAAAATCGACAATGCCCCCGTAGTCTAGATCTTGGCTAGACGGTTGCAATATGTAATAAATAATAAACAACTGCCTTATTTTAAAAAATTTAAAATTGCAATAGACCTTACCAATTTAATTATTTGTAGTGAAACTGATATCGAAAGTCAAAAGGCTTATTCTTCATTCCATGTATTTTAAATCAAGCGAAATTTAAAAACTGGTAACTGAAAGTGATAATTAACGGGGCACATATGCGCTCAAAGTATTATATAAGAAATCTAACCTATTTAAAGAAACACGTATATCAGATTCGAATCAATAAAGTTCATTTATTCTGGAAAATGTTTACTTTATTATTTTTTATATATTACAGCTTTCTGTTATAAATAAAATAATTAAAACTGATTAGATACTCCACTATTTTTAATTTATTAATTATCGTTAACTCGTCTACTTTTATTAGTAATAAACAAACCGAATGCAGCTACTAAATGTCATATTAATGCAGTGCCGCAGCAAATCTGGTTTTCGTCAACAAACTCTGCAACATCTCGTGTTTATCACTTTTAAAGAAAAGGATTATCAGATACTTGTAACATAAAAACAATTGTTCATTAGCTAGATTAAATTATTAGCATGTTCATGATTATCTTAAATGTCTTTGACATAGGTGAATGGGTGCTCAACGGAGTTTCCTTTATTTCTTTTGAACTCATTTCTTCAATCTGGCCACTGTGCATGTTTATTTTTGCACGTTTATGCAAGCCCGTTCTTCTTGTTGTATAAATTCCACGAAGTATTTTTTTGCATTTTACAATTTCCACTATTGCAAAGATGTCACCATCAGATGTTGATAATACAATTTGTTCTTCGGTTGGAATCGGTAGAAGGGTCTTGGGATTTCCTCTCAAATAAATTGGTTTGTCTTGAGGAAAAGTGTATGTTCGAATCTGGAATAGCTGGTTCGGATTCGTCTTGGGAATGAGCCGAACAAACCTATGCTCTTCAAGTGTATACCCTAGTATGCATAAAGAAGAATCCTTGGCAGGAAGACACTTACACCTGGCATGCAGAGAGCTCTGTGGCTCGGAATGAGGAGACCTGGACCTGTCACGAACAGAGCTTTCAGGCTCGTCTGGAGGAAGAGACCTTGCAGAAGAATGATTTCTGTCGGGAGAAATAGAAGGTCCAGAACGTCGAGAATAGGGAATAGGAGCGCCATTAGGCAAACAGTCAAATTGTGAACTTAACTCTGCAACAATAAACAGAGGATTACATTTTTCTTGTTATTCCATGTGTTTTCGGAAGTGTGCAGCGCCGAAGTAGTAAGAATTAACATTTGAGACATAAAGCGATACATCTAGTGACATATAAAAAACAGTAGGAACTTCAAATATAGTGAAACTCCGAGATTGTGCTGGTTTTGGGGCTGAAAGAGGATGGCAATTAACCAGATAGAGTGCCGTTTTGAATTAAAACGCTTTGGATTTTTCACGTTTGTGTGACCGCCGCACATCCCGCGCAACTCCTTTAACTTTTACTTGCGGTGCGGCGTCAATTCTCTGAAGAACTGTATCAGGAGGCCCTATCTCAGAGTTTCACTGTAATAAGAAAATTAGAACTCTTCACAAAGTTTAAAGAGTTCTTACAACTGTTTTTTCCAAAAATGAATAAAATTAAGAATTAAGAATGTGCTACCTTCTTCTAAGTGCATTTTTTATAATAATTGTACCTGACAAACACTTGTGCTTTTAAATGTCAATCCCGTGTGAAGTTATTTCTCTTGAGAGCAAAATAAGTGATTCCCCCCCAAAAATGTATGTGTTCAAAAAAAACTAAATAATTGCATTTGTATATAATAATTATTTATAACAATCTAAGTTGTTGTAGTTTAATTTTTGGCTATATTCAATTGATCAATTTTTATGACTTAATTACGAAATCAAAGTATGAATTCATTAAAACACTGAAAATGCAGCAAATTCCAGTTTTCTCTATTAATTTGTTTATAGCAGTTATAGAAACAAAGGAATTTCATCTAAAATGAAAATTTCTATTCTTCTAAAGTAAATCTACTATTTCTAATCTTTTTTCAAGAAATGTAAAAGAATAATAGAGCTTAGAACATCGCAATAGAACATAGCCATAGAACAAATATACTTTTTCACAGAATTTTTTTATAGAATTGATTAATAACATTCAGTCTAGAATTTTAATGACAACGTTTCATTCAGAATATGTAAACAAAATAGTTAAAATGATACTCATATTATATTATTATTTTCACCAATATAACAGAAGAAAACAGCCGAAGATAAGATAAGCATATAAGCAATCCTCATTGTTTCAAATTCGACCCAAAACTTATTAAAATTTAATTATGAAGAACTTGATAACCACTGTAATTGCTAAATATGCAGTGATTTTTTTACAGCATGTATGTAATAAGTACATCGTATGATCTTTATCTCAGTTGGTAGACGTCAATCTTGGCCTTCTATGATATTTACACTTTATCAGAGCCGGTTTCAAGAAAAAAATGTTAATACTAGATGCATTAAAACTCATCCCAGAATCTATATAATATTTTACGTTTTTCTCTGTACAGCGCAGAATTTAATTACCTTGATTTTTAACGAGAAAATTATTGATATAAATGTACAGATCAATAATTCGAAAGAAAAATATCAGAAAAATCGTAAGTTTTTCCTAAAACGATTGCCAAGAACCAAGCTTTGTACCCATGCACTTGACAGGCAAACGATTTTGTTAACAGAGAAGTTTTGATGTTTTTATTAATATTCCTTAAACATTCCATCTGGGTAATCGAAAATTTTTATAAACCAAATAGACGACAGATTTCTACATTCTTATGAGAAAAGGTTTAATTTTGTATAATTTGGGACCCCCTGAATTCTAAGAACAGGTATTTGAAAAACGGTCGGTTCGTCTGTCTGTGTGTCTGTAGATTTTTAGACTGTAAGCATAAAAAAATCTATTATGCGATTAAATTATACAGACTACGATGAATGATTATTTGACAAATATTTTCCATTAAAAAAAGATCTACAAATTTTGTTTTGATCATTTTTCGATCGGATTCGTAGTTCAGATTTATCCGGGTCGTTTATGTTCCGCAGTCGCAGGTGATTTGGGTTCGTGCGCGGCCCTGGATTCTTCACGCAGTGATCCCATATTTGAAACGAGTTACCCTAGCACGCAATGATAGCTTGGTAGAGTGGGAGCACTCTAGTGTAATTTCGCGCACAACCAACTTCTTTTCTCAAGGGCTTGTGACACAGCGAAATACCTATAATACCGACTTCACCTTTTCAGTTCATTGAATATTTTTTTGAATCTAAAAACTTATAAAAAAATAAAAGATCGAGCTGTAACTTTGGGAAATGTATTAGAGTACAATAAAGTACGTTAAGGTACTTCATTTAAGGAGGAAATTCACTAAAAATTATTTCCGAATGGGAGCCGTTGGCTTATCTTTTTTCCAAACCTCGAAATTTTTTGAACGTTCAAACTTCTTTTATGCTTAAAATATCGGCCTCAAACTTTGAGAAATGCAAGAGCCAACAGGAAATTACGTTAAAGCACTTCATTTAGAAATGAAAGATATAACAAAATTTATTTCAACTCAATCTCATTCAACAAAGGACTTGTTATCAATTCCATTGATCAGCAATGCACGATAAGACGAACTCTGGCGGCCACTAGACAAGGCTCTAACAGCTGACTCTTCCTGGACACATGAAATTCAAGATCCACGCGGTCAACAATCGCTGATGACACCTGTCAAACGTTTTTATATTTTTCCCCAGGTCGCTAGGGAGGTCCAAGAAATAGGTAAAGTTTGTTTCTTTTGCTAAAAAAACTTGAAAACTTGAATTTTGACTCGTGCCCCTTAGTTGCCCTTACCACGCAGTAAAAAACTGGTTGAAACCTAAAGTTCAGTAACACGAGAGTAAAGCATGTAAAACATAACCTGTAAGTTTTAAAGTTAAGCACTGTTTTTAAAAGCGTTGTTGTTTACAAGAATAGAAACATTTCACCTTTTTATTTAATATTTGATTTAAGTTTTTACTATGCTTACTTTATTCAATCCACCTGTGTGTATTATAACCCATTTCGAAATTGTACCTTTCTTAATTTTTATCCGTTCCGAAAAATGAACAGCTCTCGATTGGAAGAAATAAGTCTAGGGAAAATTTTTCCACAAGGAATCGAAAAAGTTAAAACTTTCATCAGTGGCTTTTTTGGGGAGCGTACATTTGTAAAAAATACATTGTTTATAAGGCTTTGAACGAATAATGGCTTTTTGTATGTGAAAATATCACGAGAGTGAAATTTTTCACCTTTTTAGCTCCCGAATTATCCAAAAAAAGGTTGCTACAATTTTCCGCTTCAAACGCATGAGTACTTATCCTAATATTTCGTGCTTATAATAAATAATAAAACAATGTTTTAGTTATTTAAGATATTTAAACAGTTTATTATTGGTTAGTTACACATATAAATATATTTTATAGACAAGGTATCAAAATATTACAATTTTGTATTCTGATCTATCAAAATTTGAATTTACCGCCAAATTATCTAAAATGGAGTTGAGATTTTAGGTTATGTTCACTTTCAATTGAATGTGCATGAAAAAAGTTCTAAATCTAAAAGTCCACCTCTAGCGCCACCTGTTGACAGAATAAAAAAAATCTAGTTAAAGGTTTTTAAATTTAAATAGTTTCAAATTGAATTGCTTTTAAATTTTTCAGTTTTTTAGTGCATATCCTTTCATATTAAAGAGTTTCAACTTAAAAGTTTGTAAAGTATGTTTATTCAAGTTCATATAAGAATTAGGAATCTTTTTCATAGTGGGAGGTTAAAAAATTATTTTGTAAGGGTCCTTAAATTTGAATAGTTTGAAATTGAATTTTGTCTCAATTTTCGCTTTTTTTAAAGATAATAATGCTGTAAAATTCAAAAATTTATATTGAAGAGTTTCTACATTTTTTATTAATCAAAAAGCTTAAAAGCTGTAAGTTATTTTTTAAATTAAAGCTCTGCAATCTGAAAGTTTTTGAATTATTAGTTGGGCTTTAAATTTCGTTTTTCAATTTTCAAACGTATTTATGTGGCTATTATATACTTTTATATTTGTTGCACAAGTTGAATTTAAAATTTCGAAATTGAGATATTGATGAACAATTTATTTATTTATAACAATTTAGTTAATTAAAAGATACTCGAAAGGTGCGCCATTAATAAGAATTTTTTTTGTCATAAACTATTTTCTTTTGCACTTTCAGGCTTTTTTTATATTGTATTTACTTTAAAAATTTTAATTATAATAAATATTTTATGAAATTTCATGAAACAGCTACTAAAATAAAAAAGTAGATCATTTATAATTTAACAAATTTAAACTCAAAATGAAAGCGTTGTAATTTATGACAATTTATAACCATACAGTTAGAACGTTTAAAGAACTCTACGGGGAGAGTTTTCTTAGTAAAACTAACACCTTTAGTAAGCTCAGGACTTCTCAAGGTAAGCTACTAACAACTTTAGCTTTTCTAAAACGGTGCAGGGACAAAAAAATCGTCCTAAAATTATTAAAATTAAAAAATAATTTGGCAAAATGAAAATCCAAATCAATTTTGGATAAAACAAGTTTTCTTCTCTAAAAGAAAGAATAAAAAACACCAAATTTGTCTTACACACTACCTCCATAAAACTATTACTACTTCATCATTTCCTATCAAATAATCTCAGATTTTACATTTGGTCTACATTGGACCGCACATCATTTGATCAATCCCAACAGATTAGAGGTCTTTAAACTCAAAAAAAGAATAAATAAATAAAATCTGCTACAAATTACTTCCAGTAAGGTAAACATAACTAACTAACACAGTAAAAAACAGCTGTTACCATCCTCTAAGCAACGAAATGATTTCAGTCTTATCTAAATGATACAATTTTGCAGTAGCTCCCTCCAAAATCCCCAAAGAAGAAATAATAAGTAATTTGGAATCCACAATCTATACTCTTCCACCTGAAACAGCGAATGACATAAGACGTAGGACTGCCAAAATTATAGGTAGTTATTAAAATACAATATTATTTTTATATATAGATATTTAAATTAATTTATATTTCTTTATTTTCTTTTTAGTTAGGCATAGTTAATAAAAAAATATTATATTTTTTTGTTTTGTTTTAAAAGTAATTTTCGAATTAAATTTTTTGTATTTGTAAATATATAAACATATAAGGCATTAATCTCTATTATTATTCATAAGACAACTAATCAACAACAAATAAACAATTTAATATAATGGAAAGTGTATATTTAAAAGTATCGTTCTTCGGGCAGAATGCGTATATGCTCTACATTTTTCTTAATTTTTTCATACAATTTTTTTTAATTCCACACGAAGATAACTTCGGCTATTGTAATACGTAAGCTTCGAAATTGTTGTTCTTATTTATATGAATCAGAACTTTCCAACATTTCATATTTTTTTGGGAGAAATGTAATTGTTTTTTATTTTTGAAAATTTTCGGAGGTATAAAACCAGTTGCATTTTTTACGAAATGCTAAAGCCACAATATTGAAAATCTTACAAAGGAACAGAGACATGGAAAAAAATTAAAGAGAACTCTCGAACTCGTTTCTTTCTTAATAAATTGGTACGGCAATTGTTCTCAGCGTTGACTCTAAAATAAAATAATTAGCGTTAAAGATATCTTGTTTTTTTTTTTTTAGAGAAAATCTTTTGACTTTTTTTGCCAAACTTTGGTCTGAAAATCATTGCAATGGCTAGAAAAATAAGTTTTCCTAACTCGTACGATACGATGCCCTGGCACTCTGTGCCAGTTGAGCTGCTATGCCGCTATTGGCTGGAAGTCCCCACTCTGTTCCATAGGAAGGGTCTTTTCTGCCATCTGCTTTGTCTAACAGTGAACCCATATATGAAACGAGTGACCCTCGCACACAACCAAAGCTCTTGTAGAGTGGTAGCGTAGAGTTGGTAGCGTAGCACATGACTCTCATTGCGCGCGCAACCAACTTTTCCTCTTCTGAATCTGAAAGGTCGAATATGCACGATTGCCGATTGGAAAACTTGGACGTTTTCTATTTATATCTCGATCCGAATTTAAGAGAAATTGAAGAAACTGACGTATGTAATGTTGCCATTTTTAGTTTAAATTTGTTAAATAATAAATTAGCTATTTGCTAATTTAATTAAGTTCATTGTTCATTTTAGTAGCTATTTCATAAAATTTCATTATGTATTTATTGGTAATAAAATTTTTAAAGTAAATACACTATCAGAGAAAGCCTGAAAGTGCAAAATAAAATGCTTTATGACAAAAGAAATTCTTATTAATGGCACACCTTTCGAGGATCTTTTAATGAAAAAAAAATCCTGAATTCTTTTACTCATAAAAATAGTCAGTTTTTAACAAAAATTAATATAACAATTTATTAATTTGTGTTAAAAAATAACTTCGTAACATAAAACTCAACTTTTGCAACAAATATATAAGTATATAATACCCACATAATATCAATTGATTAAAGCCTACTTTATCGAGGATCCAGAGCCTGAAAACTACAAAATTTGAAAGCCTTTGATTAAACTTCCTTTAATTTTTTTTATTTTCCAACGTACAGATTTTAAACTCTTTAATTAATAAAAAAGGTAGAAAATTTTAAATTCAAATTTTTGAATTTGAAAGGAGCAGTATCTTTCATAAAAGCGAAAAAAGAGAGAAAATTCAATTTGAAACTATTCAAATTTGCAGACCCTTACCGAATCATTCTTTAAACTCCCACTATGAGAAAAATTCCTAACTCTTATATTAACTTAAATAAACATACTTCAATTAAAAAATTTGAAAAATTATAGAACCAAATTATAATTCAAATTATAATTTTTAAATAAAATAGAAATTTAACTAATAAAAAAACGCACAAACTTCTAAATTGAAACTGTTGAATATAAAAGGATACGCACATTAAAAAACTGATATTTTTTAATGAAATTCAATTTAAAACTATTTAAATTTAAAAACCTTTACCAAATAATTCGTTAAACTCTCCATTTTGGAATTCAAAAGCTTCTAAATGTCGAAGCTTTCAAATTAAACAAAAAATTTTTAACAATGATTAATATCTTGTTGTAAATAAATAAATAAATTGTTTCAATTATCTCAATAAGTAATTTTTCTTGAAAAAGTGCAGACGAGGTTCCAACAGAATGTGCACTTTCAAACTTTGTTGAGTTACTACTTATTTTGGAGAAGATCGTGCAAACGTAAAAATTGTTATTCAAAAGTAATTGTTCATAGAATTTTAAACTTGAAACCGGTTAATCTTATGCAAAAATTGTAATATATGAAAAATATATATTTTTCTTTGTGGGTCGCGATGTTCTTTTCGAATCGCCGGGCTGCCGGCCCTGCTTGATGAAAACAAAACACAATCATCTTTTTCTAATGAATTCCTTACGATCTTAACCTCTGTGATTTAAACACGAGTATTTGTGTATTTTTGTTTGGAAGTGCTTCAGTCTTCAAACAATTTTCTAGAGTGCTGTAATTTCTTGTAATAATAGTTTTTCTGGATATTATCACGTGAAGCAGAATCGGCTGTGGTAAGTACTCTTTATTTAGTTCTAAAACTTTTAAAGGAAACAAAGTTCTTGACTTTATTATATTGAGAATTTCTATTCCTATAAATATGCGATTTTTCCGTCCGTTTATGAATACAATAAATGAGCAAGATTGTATTAGTAACAAAAATTAATAGACAATTAATAAAATTTAAGTTATAAAATTATTGTATATTTCAAACTTATTTAAATTTGAATTGTAATTCAATATATATTAGACTGTGTCAGCTCGATATCTCAATAATTGAGCCCATTAAAAATACATTAAACACTTTTTTTTTTATTTTTAGAATATTAAAAACTAATTTTTTTTATATTCATTTGGATATTCTTACAGGAAATTAAATTCTCGACGAAAAGTTGCTCTAAAAATTTTTTCGTAAACTAAATGGAAAAAAAGTTACAATGCGTAGAAGAAGAGAAAAAAATGAATATGCAAATTACAGAAAGATATATTTTTTTCATTCATTTATAGTTTAATTTAGTTTGTATATTTCATGTCATTCATGTCGACGAGACAACTAATCCTAATGGATCCGTGAAATGGATGACATTTCTGGTTTCGTTTGTCGATTATGAAACCCTCGATGCAACGACGGGATTATTAAAATTAATAAATCTCAATTCAACAAATTTAAATGCAAAAAGTATCTTTAAAATTTACAAAAATTACATGACTGATAATTATAATTACTTGCATATGTCATAAACTTGCTTTAGCTGCAAAGGATGCTTACGATAAGGCTATTTCGTCCTACATAGATAGCTTTCTGCAATAGATTGTTCACCATATGAACAGTACTAAGCGTTCAGAAGCTAGATTATTAATTACGCGAAATCGCGGTGGCTCTTTCGACACATTTGTATTAAAAGTACACGGCAATTGTATGATTCATTGTTAGCTTATTTTAATGAATTATGTTTTACGGAAAAATCTAATCCAACTTTTCTAGAAATTAAAAAGTACTTGGAAGATCCCAAAACAACAGCATATTGAGCTTTTTTAGAATAAATTTTTTTCGAATTTAATCAAATTAATTTTTTTTAACACTCTGAAACAAGAGTCTCAAAGAGTCTTGAATTTCTTCAGACGATCGCGAGACACTTTTTGAAAGCAGCTTTGTTGAAGATTTTAGATACAGAGAAGATTGATTTTTCTTCACCAGGTAATCAAAAACCGATGGAGGATATAAGTTGCGGACCGGTTTGCAACGAAATTATTGAGAAATTAGCACAAAATATCGTTGTAAATGCAGAAATTTTATTCGAAATTCGCCAAAATTTTCTGTCAGTTTTAGCTGAGGCCGCTTTTCAAATTTCGAGTAGGTTGTACTACATTCGCGATGACTTTTTTAGGAAATTGTCTGTCTTTGACACTTGACCAGCTTTAATTGATAGCGACAGATGGCACCAATTTCGTCGAAATTTGGTATTTTTGTAGTAAATTTGGAGATTGCGACAAGGCTGCTTTGCAAGCGGAATGGTGCCTTTTTTTATCGGGATTTTTCTTCGCAACCCGAAATTGACATGATTTCCTTCGATGAGATATGGAAAAATATTTTATCTAATAGATGCGCGAACGAAAATACCAAATATCTACAACTGACGAAATTGGTAGGATCAATTAAATCTTTGCCATATTCAAATGTTTCTGCAGAAAGGACTGTTCTCATACTATCCGAAATTTCGACGAAAAAGCGTGACCGCTTATCGGTATATAGCATGAACACTATTACCGTCGTTACATCGGAAGAGAAACAGCAAAATAAAACTGCTCAAACTGCTACGGTTTCAGATGATCATTTGTCTCGAATGTCGTATGAAGGATTTCACGAACCGCAGAAGAAGAGGATGAATGCTTGAAATTTGCATGCCGGAACGATTCATAATTGAATGTAAAAATTAAGTATTTAATTTTTATGTTTTGTTTGTGAGAGGCAAAGATACTCACATTTAAAAACTACCCCGTTTCACTGTTTAATTCTAAAACTATTTTTTACGTCGTTTTCGATGGTTTTTGAATGTGAAAATAAAGTATTTAATTGTTATGTTTTCTTTGTGAGAGGCTAGGGGATTCAAATTTAAAAAGCACTTGTTTTATTGTTTAATTCTGAAAGTTTTTTGTATGTTACTTTCGGTGGTTTTTTATGCCTCTTAGGCTTTTTCCACACTTTCTAATAGGTCCATCAAGTTAGAACCTCCACAGCGAAAATCCCAAATTTATTTAAATCAGAATTTTTGTCTTTTTTGGCCTCTGGAACGCAGCAAGGACCAACTTATAAAAAATGAGCCCCACGCAAAATAAATCTACCCCTTATGTGAAAACACAAATAATAATTTTGGGATTACTTTAGGCTCCCGAATATACAAAAAAAGTTCCAAAAATCACCCCCAAATTTTAAGAACTATTAACCTTCCAAAATAAAATCTGCAAAAAAACAAAATGCATCTGATTTTGGGTTTATTTTGTGCTTTTAAATGCATCACGCACAAATTTTAGAAACTATCCATATGCAGAAAAAAGCCGCCTCCTCAGTAAATGCGTTAACCTGAAAAAAAGAAAGTAGTATTGGACCCTCTAATGCTTGAAATTTGTTTGCAAAAACCACTCGTGTTTTTTGGGCTCTTCAAAAATATCTACACCGATTTTTGGGCTCCAGCCCTTAACATAAAAAACAGCCCCTTGTACCGAGGTGCTTACGCATCTGTTATGGATCCTTCCTCTCATATTGTGTAATTAACGAAAATAAACTAAACTGAGCAACTTTCATGGCCGGCGCGAGCTCAACTTGTCAAATAAGAAATAATTAGATTTTTTAATTTAAGGTATGTTGTATGAGAGTGAACTTATTATTTCTTTTGTAAATTAAGAAGACAAATTAGAGAGAGAATGCAAATGTATTTTAAGATTTGTTAGGACAAATATGTTAAATAGGATACCTGAGAAATGCGTAGAGCATTATACCTGGAGGGAAAGGGATTAAAACTGGACATCCTGCTTTGGACCCAAAAATCCCAGAGTCTTTCCGTTTGGAAAATCCGGCAGGGAGAAACACTGCTACTGAAAACTATAGGACTGACACTATCCGGCACACTACCACTATACTATAAGCACATCCACCGCCACTTCCCGGCCCGAAGTTAATGATTCTCACGTCCAAGAATCATTATTTTCCCATGTAATATACTTGGCCGTACACCACGTGGCACCTGTCAAAACAAACGGGCGCAGCCATCTTGCCTGTCTACTCGAGGGACGATTTACTCAAGTAGACGGAAGTAACCACAGGATGGAGAGGAAAAGAGGGCAGCACCGGCCGGCAAATAATTCTAGCGGGACCGATGGAAGTGGGGAAGCCGAGAGCAACAGGACGCTACTCATTCTCGTGTCGACCATCGACGTTAGTGCCTACTTTTCGAAATAAAGGATTGTCGAGCGCAAAGATTTTGGAAGAGTCGATTTAGCCAGATTGGCTTGGAAATAAAGACTCTGGGATTTGAAAGTCAGGTAGGCGTTCAGTTCTCTCGTTCCTCCAGATTTCTTTGGTTTAAAATATTTTGATGATAATTTGTGGATTTTCTTGAAATTTCTTATTCTTTTATGAGAAATTAAATTTTTTGGTTAAAAATTAAAATTAAATTAATAAAATTGTTCAATTTAAAAAAGTCGGCTTTTTACTTGAAACAATAGACCTTTTCAAATAATTGGTTGGGCGATAAACTACTTTATAAACAATTATTTTAATTGTTAAAGCTGAAACTATTTTTATAAAATATTGATTTTAAAGTGTCCAAAATCTTACAATTTCGTTGAAAATTAATATTTTTTCGTTAAAGAATAATTTCTTTAATTATTGTTATATAATGCATCTTTAAAAGATGAAAATTAGACTATAGAGGCGAAGATTCAAATATTTCGCAAAAAATTTTTATTATTTTATTGAAAATTAAAAATAAGTAAATGTTATCGTCAATAATTTGCTTACTTCTACACAAAGAAAAATGGAAAGTCTGCTTGGCCAGATGAATGTGCCGACAGACCATATTGGAGGGTCAAATATAGGACAGCTCTTGAATATGGCTGAAGCGACTATCTCTAGAAGGTTAAAAGAAGAGGTCCAAATCATTGTGAAGGGTTGATTTGGAACTCTCTGATAGTCGATCTGATTTTCTCAGAGAGTCGACTTGATCGTACCGGATGGTCGATTCGATTCTCTCAGAGAGTCTACGTGGTCCTATGATAATTTTAATTTCAAAACAAAAGCAAAACAAAAATGGATATTATTACAACAATAGGGTTTTTGTTAGGGTTTTTAGCAGAGTGCGATAATTACATTTAAAATATTTCTATATAGTGGGGCAGAATACGTCAAGTGCTCCAACATAAAATTAATTTTTTTCGGGTTTGAAACTTGGCTCGATTATAATCCTAAGAGAACTACACTTATTAATGCATTAATTAGTTAATTTTCTAATTAATTAGGGTAATTTTTTTTAGGATGATGCGATTTAAATTATTTTTGTGATTAATTACAGACGTGTGGCTATTCACAGGGATACCTTTTCGCTTCCACAAAGAACTGGATGACTGAATTCCCTGAATAACGCGAATTCCGTAAATTCAATTAATTCTGTGAATTTCTTCAATTCCGTGAATTCCATAAATTCCGTGAATTTCATGAATTCCGTAAATTCCATGAACCGGCGATTTCTTTTACAGGTGCGGAAAATATTTTTTTATCGGTACCGGAAATTGTTTTTTACCGGTACCGACAATTTTTTACCGATACCGAGAGTTTATACACTTCGTTTCAAAAATGCAAATCTTAGACTGTATAATCTCATTTTGAGACCATTAATATTTGAGTTGCAAATATTCTAGACCAACTTTTTTCTTTTTTACGAACCACATTCTAAACACATTCTAACAGTAAAATTTGTTGATTTTATTTGAAGGCGGCTTTAACAACTTTTAAAGATTCAAAGAAGAAACCCGAAAATTTCCTAACAACCAATATTACGGGAGCTTTTTAGTTATACTACTTGTGTAGAGAATCAGTTTAAAAAAACCTATAAAACATATCCTATTATTATGAGGAATAACAGTCATTAGTTGTGGTTGTTCGCTGGCGTCGCAATTACTTTGTCATAGGAAATTCATATATATAAGGGAAAACTATTTTATCTTAAACTTTAATCAAATGTAAATATCGCAGAAGGACAAGCCTGATGTACAAATATGTTAGATAACGATTGCACGAAATGTGTACGTATAATATATAGAAATAAAGCGCTAACATATTGAGCAGTAACATTATTACTGAAGTTCTTTATAGTTTAATTTTTCCTGGGACTAAAAAAGATGAAGACTGTTCGTCAGCTTGTATTATCGTTGGTGGTTATCCTCTTTCTTATTGGTAAATATAATAATATAACATATCTATAATAGAAGGAGTCCAGTACATAACCATAGATAATCAACAGCATCGGGATTTTTCAAGAAAGCACAATGGCATTTTGTAAAATCAAAATCAACATTTGCAGGTGAAGAAAAAATTTATTCCACAACTTATGTGTTTCTAAATTGAGACAAAGAAATTGATTAAAAAATATTATCCAGTACCGCAAAATAGAATTTAAAAGTTTACAATTTTGATGTGACAAGAACCTAAAATGTAGAAATATTGTTTTACGTTCTAGGATAGTAATTAGGAGAAAACACAGTGGTTTGTAGTGGGGTAGTTCCTGATTTACGTGAGGGATGCGGAATAGAGATGAGTATGATACGTTTATTGAACGATCAATGAATCAGTAGGGAATGACGTACAAGCATGGCCGCGGCACTCAACACTATTTTCTGCTGCACTATGTGTTTGGTGTGGCGGGGGATCAGTAAGCTTTCCGGGGACTCCACGAGAGGCGCCGCAGTAGAAAGCATTAACTGCGCATGTACGAAACAGCAGAATCGGTCAGTGTCTTCAGAACGTGGGATTTTATGGCCCCCACCACTCTCCCATATGGGAAAAACACATTCAAACACAGTGTATCGGTGAGCCGTCTCTGCTACATGTTGCGTAGGCCAGCCTCTTGTAGAGCCGAAAATGCACGAGCATTAACTCGAACTCCCCCGACCTTCCGATTCGTTTTCGGTGGCTAACAGGCTAATCTGCCTATTAGAAGGAGTTTTTAGGTAAAGTGAATCTTTCAGGATGTCAAGAGAATTAATGTATCTTCTCAGGAAAAACTGAAATGATTGTTTTAAAATTAGTGGTAAAAGAAAATTGAAAAAAGATTACGAAACATTTTTGATTATTCATGATGGGGAATAATTCTGATCAAATAATTTTTTACTATTTCCTAACATTTTTAAGTAGTAAGTAAAAGATTTTGAAGTAAAGTCTGGTAATTTTGCCATATTACATAGTTTTAGAAAAATTAAGGAACATAATTTTTATTGAGCCTTTTTGTGCAATTTTCTTACAATATTTTTTAAGTATATGCTGCTTAAAAAAATATTCTTTCAAATTTGAGTAAGTTCAAGAGATTTGAGAAATTTTGAAAAGATTCAAAATAAGTAAAACTTGTAAAGATTTACAAGAATTTTGTAAAGTTTCACGAAAATGGAATGAAAATTCTTTCAGGTAACTAGGAATAATTAAAATCATTTTTTATTCAAAAAAATTAATTTTAAAAGATTATTTTAAAACATTATAAGACACTACAAAAGATTTACAAAAGAATTTTTTTAATTTTTCAGAATTAACGAAATTCACGCTAAATTTAAATCTATTTAAAGATAATAAGATTAGAAGGTGTAAAAAGATTAGATAAACAGAATTATTTTCCTAATTATCGTGTGAAAATTTTAAATGATTTTTTATTTCGAAACATGTACTTTTAAAAAAAATTAAAGAAGATTTTTAAATACATCAAAAGCTTTTCTGAGATTTCAAAAAAGAGTGCACATTATTTAGAATGTACATTAAAAGTTTTAGAAACGTAGGATAAACTTAACAAGCTTCAAAAGAAATTCGAAAGGTATCAAGGGAATAAAAAAAGTTTCTTAAAATCCTTGGGAAAATTTAGAAAATTTCATGTAATCTTCTAAATTTTCCCAAGGATTTTGAAAAAATAATCATTTAAAAATTCCACGCCACTAGTAGGACAACTACTCTTTTTCTAATATTGTCAGAACTTCTAATCTCCTAATCTTTAAAAATTAATCAAGTTTTTTCTAATTTTTTTTTAAATCTGCAAAATTAAAAAAATTTGCCTTTATAATTTTTCAGATGTTTCGGCAATTTCTAAAATCTTTTGCAGTGTTTTGAAATGTTTTAAAATAAACTCTTAAAATTAGTTTTTTCTGAATAAAAGATTATTTTGAATTTTAGCGATGCTTGAAATTTTTTAATTATTTTTTTAAGTTGAAAATTCATCTTTTTTGATATAGAAAATTATTATTCTCGTTTAAAAATTGATTTTTGGGTTGATAATTTAACTATTTTAATATTTTTCATTTGAAATTTTTTTATTGGAAAATTTAACAATTTTGTACAAAATTTGTTGTTTTGTTTTTCGCTGGAAAATTTACCTTTTCAGTCAAAAACTCATCTTTTTTGTCAGAAAATTATTCTTTTTGTTTAAAAATTTATCTATTTTAATTAATCATTCATTTATTTAAATGAATATGCCTTCTTTGCTAAAACTTCTTTTCTTTTGATATAAAATGTTTGAAAGTTCATGTACTTGTTTGGAAATTAAACTATTTTGCTGAATAGTTTTTGGTTGTAAATTTATTTTTTGAACTTATAAACTAACCAGTTTTTGGTAAAAATTCATATATTTTGTTAAAAAAAAAATATTCTTCTTGTTTTAGAATGTTCAATTTCTGGTTTCGGTAAAAAATTAAATAATTTGTTCGTGAATTTAATTTTTTGTTTGGAAATTCAAACATTTTGTTATAAATCCTTTTAGTTATAAATTTATCTATTTTGGTGGAGGATTATTTTTCTTCTTTAAAAATTAATTGTTTAAAGTTAGAAATTAACTTCTTTGGTTGAAATTTCGCATCTTTTCGGAGTCCAAATTAATTTTTTTAACTGCAAACTTTAGTATAAACTAAAGTTTTTAGTTAAAAAATGTATTTTTTAAAGAAATGTCTTAGTTTAAAAATTAACCAATGAAAAATTCGTTTTTTACTTGTTAAAAAATAAATTTTTACTAAAAAAATGACTAAGACTTGCAGCATTAAATTTGAAACATTATAGGCCCTAATATCTTGTCTCTTATATCTATTTACATAAAATTAATCATATTTTCCTCTTCGCAATAAGTTTAATTCTAATTGTTCTGATGTAACTCGGGATCTCAAAACCGGAATAAATTTGAGGAGCAGCTAAAGGCTAAAGCTATAGACCGTAATTTTCGGCTGGTCTTCACAGAATGTAGCAGAGCCGACTCACCGACACGCTACGTTTGAATGTATTCCTCGCATACCGCTGAGTGGTGGGGGCCGAAAAATCTCACATTCTGGAGACACCAACTTCATCAGAGCGCTCTGGTCTGGGATTTATTGACTCCTCTGAAAGTTAAGAGTGAGAGAGAGAAATGTCGTTTTCCACCATCTTCACGCCCAGAGCTCTTATAATTTGACCTCTCGACGTTCTCTCCTCTCTCTCCGTTTCCCACTCTATCTCTCTCAGTTTTCTTTGATACTCTCTCCATGTTTCTTCCTCCTCACCCGTCTAAAATCTTCTGTCACAATCCTGCATGCTTCTCTCCTACTTCTTCTTCCTCCTCTCTTGCGCCTGATTCACCTTCGCTTCTGTGGCTCGACCCAACCTTACCTTCTAAATTTCCTTCTTCGCTTTTCCCAGTATGGCATCCGACTCTACCCTTTCTTTCCTTCTATCCGTAGCTGTCCTTGCTCTTTCCGTCTTCCACTCGAACTTCATATCTCTCCGGAAATTGCTTAATTCCCCCCGCATCTCCTCCCTTGCGCTCCCTCCACCAAGCTCTTCTTCAGCACTTTGCCGTTTCCAATCATTTTTAGTCTTTTTAGTAGATTTTTCTTCTTTCTAACTTTACCGGCACAATTGGCTTCTAGCTTCTACAACTGATAGACATAGTCCAGCGCCCCCGCTGCACTTCATTCCGGCCGTCTCACCTTTACCACTTGCCTCAAGCGCACAGATTTCTTCTCTTTCTCCGCCAGATGTCTCCACCGACTTAATTCATCCTCCATTTCATTCCACAGGGTGTCTATACCTTTTCGTTTTTCCGGTTCGGTGAATCCACATAACTTAAAATCCCAAGACGTTCTTTTTTTCCTTTTTCCTTTTCAGCACCGTCGTTTTCAGCGGATCAACTCTATTCTTCTCACTTCCGTCTCATTGTTCACATTTCAAATACCAACTTTAACCTAGAATTTTTCACACGTCCCTGACGTATTTACATCGAACTAGAACTCGATAAAAAATAGTTATATTTTGAAGCCAAAAAGACGATTGTTTTTGAAAAACAGTACAAATTTACAATCCGAAAAGTTAAATTTTCTGCAAAAAAGGTTTTTTTTCAACCAAAGAAAGATGAATTTTTTGTAAAATAGTTCAAACTTAAATAGTTTAATTTCAAACGAAGAAAATTACTTTTTCACTGAGAAGAATAATATAATACCAAATAAGACAAATTTTAAACATTTTCAAGTCAAAAAAGTAATATTTTACAAAAAAGTCATATTCTCTAACCAAAAAAGATAAATTTACAAATCCAACTAAAAACTTTCAAGTAAAAATAAAAATTTACACTTTCATTTTTAAAATTTAATAAGAAATTAAACAGAAACGGATTTTTAACAAAATAGTTCAATTTTCTAACATAAGAAAAAAAATGTGAACCAAAAAAGATAAATTTTGAATAAAAAGATTACTTTTAATAAAATAATCGAATTTTAAATAAAATAATTAAATTTTTAGCTAAAAAGGCCAAACTTTCTACGTAGAAGTTCAGTTTCTTATCAAAGAAATATTTGAACAATAAAATGTTTGAACGATTAACTTAATTTAAGAATTAAAAAAAGTATTATAAAGGAATTAATTATAATCCACAAGTATAATTTTTAATGTTAAAAATAAAATTGAATTCAAATAGTAGATTTATCAGGGACTGAGAGCAAAAGGTTTTGCTCTTTTAGGTTTCGTACTTCGAACGATTCCAAAAACGAAACTCGAGGTTTC
>JAAAKG020178554.1:0-26328 GCA_010014905.2 Druon quercuslanigerum
TGCGCTTGTAAACAATACTATGGACTGTCATTTAGCGAAAAAACAAACAGCTGAAGCCCGTGCATCAGCTGCTCGAGCGGTCTGAAGTTGGTTACACTTCGAGTGCCGGACCCTGTACTATCCAAGTTTATTTTGGATTAAATGAAGTATGAATCTCTCGATTTCTAAAAGTATTTTAAAAATAATTTTGAAATGGAAACTGATCTGGACGTCTTGAATTATTAAAACAAAAATGGGAAGACTGTATAGACTTGGATTTAAAAGTTCACAAGCTTGCTTCGGCAAAAGATTGGCTTAAAGCTGATTATTTTACGAAAAATCATTTTCTTTTAATCGAAGATGCCTTTCGTGATGCTTACGATTTTATTAGTTATCAAATTAATGTTATTATTCCACACGATTCAGAACTTCTTGAATGTTTCTCTAGAGTTATGTTGTACAACAAAATTCTAATTTTCCTAAATTACCGAAAACTGCGCGATAATTTATTGCTGCTCATCTTAGTGCACTGGCAAGTATCATGAATGTTAACAATAATTCTATTAAAGATTTAAAATTGCCGCGTGACATCATTTCGCTTCTGACTTCTGACTGACGCTTCAAAATTTAAAACATTAAACAGAACATTGGGATGATATTATTGTTTTTTGGACAGTGCGATGTTTTGATGTCGCTTGCTTAAAAGAATGAGAGACGCAATTATGCTTAACTACAGAATATCCTTCTTGTGAAGATCTAGATAAATTTTTAGCGAAAAGAATAAGAATCTTAGAAGCAATTCAAATTTCAACATCCGGATTAGCGGAAAAAAGTAAATCTAACAAGTCGCAATCGCTTAAGAGCCATGCTGCCTCTTCTAATTCAAAACCTCTCCTCTGTGAAGAAAATCACTCCCTTTTTAAATGTAAGAATTTCAAGGCAATGTTAATTGATAAAAGAAAAGAATTCGTTTTTCAAAAGTACGGATGTATCAATTGTTTGTCAACATCTTCGCCGGCAGAAAATGAAATTCGCTGCGAGGAATGGTTCATTTGCCCTTTAAAAATGGGCAGTTGAATCATATGGAGTTCGTTACAGACTTTTTGGAGTCAGATACGCCTTAGACAGTTTACTTACCACATCACCCTATTTTAAGAGTAGTTCTACTACACATTTACGTGTTGTGTTTAATGCTTCAAGTCTCACATCTAATGGCTCTTCCTTGAATTCACACTTACAAGTAGGACCAAAATTATTGATAGATTTGGTCTAAATTCTTATGCGCTGGCGCGTACATCAGTTTGTTTTTGTACCTGACATGAAAAAAATGTTCCGTCAAATTAAATCAGATTCGCGTTATTACGATTATCTACGCATTCTATTGTATTCAAAAGAAGGTAAGCTTGAAGCATGGCGGTTGACTACTGTCACTTATGGAACGGTCTGTGCTGCATAGTTTTCCAATTAAGTCATTAAGCAATCTAAAGTACCCTTTGAAGCGGATGAAATTGAGAAAGCTAAGCAATTAGGAGCACAATTTTATCAATAAATGGAGCGAGGCGGCTTTCATCTTCGAAAATGGGCATTGAATTAGGAACCATTACTGTCTGATTGTCCACAGGGTGAACACGAAAGAGCTTTCAATTTTTTCTGGGGAGGATATCTAAATGAAAGTACTGGGTTTACACTAGGATCCGCCGTCAATCGATCCCTATTGATCAACCAACTAAGAGAAAAGTTCTTTCGGTTATAGCCAAACTTCACGATCTACTGGGGTGGCATCTTCTGTCGTGATCAAGGCTAAACAAATGAAGCAAGAACCCTGGTTACGTAAACTGGATTGGGATTATCCCCTTCCAAATGATTTATTGTTTCAGTGAATTGCTTATTATACTGGGCTTCCAAAACTCGAGGAAATCCGAATACCTAGATGATCGAAACAAACTCAATCGAGTCTAAGGAGTAAACTGCATGGGTTCTCTGATGCATCTGCGGGAGCCTATTCCACAGTTGTGTATCTTCGCAATCTTCAGGAATGCAGCGAAGTGCAGGTAAGATTGTTCTTTGCTAAAACTAAAGTCGCTTTAATTCTTTCTGTGAGTATTCCTCGATTAGAATTTTAAGGGACTCAATTACTAGCAAAAACAGTAATTTTTTTTTATAAAAACCATGGGTTTTGAAAAAATTGCCTTAAATTGTCACACCGATTCAATGGTAGTGCTTGCTTTGCTTAGCAAGCATCCCTCTTCCTGGAAAACCTTTATTGGGCTTCGCGTTGCACAATTTCACAAACATGTTCACCATGTCAAGTGCAGAGATGTCTCAAATGGGGACAACCCTGCTGACTGCGCTTAAAGGGGTATTTTGCCTAAACAAGTGCTAACCGATGCATTGTGGTAGCAAGGTCCACCCTGGATATCGCGTAACTCTGTGACTTGGCCTGATTCACGTCCTCCTCTGCCTAAAGGGATTAACTTAAAGCACAACTCGCTCATTTTCTTTAAAAGTAAATTCCAAATACGTCGGACTTGGCTCCTGAATTTTCATCATGTTTGCGTTTTGTTAAGGCTCTGCGCAGGAAATTGAAAAAAACTGCTCGATTCTGAAGAGCAGTCTTATTCCCCTGCTCTTTCGTCTTCTGAAATTAAACAGGCTTCTCTATTCTGGATACATAACGTCCAAAGAAATGTCTTTGCAGCCGAAATTCGTGCTTTATAATAGGCGCATTGTATTTCTTCAAACTCATCGTTGAAAGCGTTAAATCCGTTTTTGAATGGTTCAGCCGTTCTAAGTTATAATAAAAAATATCCGGTTATTCTACCTAATCACCACGTTTCAGATCTAATTTCTCGACATGCTCGTTTAAGAGCAATGCGCGGTGGGATTTAACTGACCTCACACAAACTTTGCCAAGGATTCTGGATAATCTGAGGAGGGAATTTGGCGAAGAGTTTTATTCCTAAATGTGTCATTTGTGTTCGTCAACATCCTACGTAGCTCTTTTCGTCTGCTGTGGAACCAGAACTTAGAATTGGTCTCAGACAATTTCTCACAGGGTTTTCTAGCTATCTATCAGCGTTTTGATGCACGTTCAGGCACATCCACGAATATTGTATACAGCGATATTGGCACTATCTTTCATGGTGCCGATCAGGAACTGAGAGATGATCTATCTTAATTGCGCCAGGACACTGATCTTCAAAATATTTTATCAGCTGAGGGAACTGTTTGGCATATCATCTCTTCTTTAGCTCCTAACTTTGGAGGTTTGTGAGAGACGGGTGTCAAGAGTCCCCAAAACCATTTGCGTAGATACGTGGTATCGAGGCTTGCCTCAACTCTCGACCTATCGGTCCTCTCTCTGATGAACCTGATGATTTTTCTCATCAAACTACACGTCATTTTTTGATAGGAGCTCCTATTACTAGTCTTCCGGAACCCCCTGTAGAATTTGTTCAGGAAAACAGATATAAACTATGGAAAATAGTGCAACCTATAGCTGAAATATTCTGGTTACGGAGGAACGTGGAATACTTGCACTCTCTACAATAATGTCATATATGGAAGAAACAACAACCTAATGTTAAAGAGGGAGATATGGTCCTCATTCGACATGATGCTTTTCTTCCCTCTAAATGGCAATTAGGTCGTCACTAAAAACTACCCTGCTCTGCAAAGTAGTCATATATTTTTTTGGTCAAAAATTTAGTAACTAAATGTACTTGCGACGTTGGAGTAGGGGTCGGCACTAAAAAAACCACCAGGAAACACTTTGGGCCCCTTAACATTGTTCTTTTATTTACCTATTGTACCTATTGTACGTGAAAACAGAACGTAGGCCTTACGGATCTACAAACTAGAATTGAAACAGGGGTCCAAACCCCGTAACTCGAGAGTAAACTGTCTCTCTCTCTCTATGCGTGTTTTGGTTTGGTTTCCATTGGTTTAGGAGTGTCCCTAAATGTCTGCCCAGATGAGTGGTAGTATTCACACCCTACTTCTAGCCTCGTACGCTTTGACCTCTGAGAGGGAACGATTTGTAGAACATACCCATTCTGCGAGTAGTTTGGTGACTGCCTGGTAATGGGCTTAGTTCTTAGACCCTATCTTCGACCCACGTGACCTTTATCGACGATGAAAAAGTTGGCAGCCGGAGACGAAGATCTTAACCAGACAGCTGGATTCTTGACAATCCGCATCTTGAGAGCGTTCCAAGACCGCCGCAATCCAGCAACAGGCATGTACTACCAGAGCCCTTGAGTGCTTCTCACAAAGAACGATTGTGCCGAATCCTTCTTAACCTTTTGATGCTTTTCGAAAATTGCGCATTTCCAGACATATAATAAAGAACGTGCCTGATCCTACCAGTTTCTTCTTTTCCCTCCGACAAATAAGTACCGCAAGCTGTCGAGAGCGCCTCCCCACCAAATGAGTGGATTGCCGCAACTACGAACCCTCCAAAAACCTCCCAAGCGAATCCGTACCCTGGACCACCGCGTGACACCCATCTACCAAATGGTCAATTGACTACTCCAATAGATCTTTTAAAGGGCATCCCCAGACTGAGAAGGACAGTACCCTTTTACTTACAGTCCATCGGCCGCCTCTCCATAGGCCCTATACCTGTACCACCAGAAGCAGACATTCCACGCATAAGGATGCATTTCCTGATACCCTCAAGTGCTGGCCCGTTAGTATAATAAACCCGCAAACCAAGCAGTTCATCCTGATGCCAATCCCAATTGCTGGTGCAGACCCCGATAAGTTTCACGGTAAAGTCATCCCCAGCTTACTCAAGGTACTTGAACCTGCTCCTAGGTTCCCTAACTGTGGACAGAGCACCCGTGGGAGAAGAGCCCCAAAAGCCTTGGGCTTTTTTTACACAATGCGGACTGGACAATGCTCATCGTGGAGACTGTACCCGTTGCAACTCCACCCCGAAGAATCTACCAGCTCCAAGACCACTTTGCCTACAGGACACGAAGATCAGCTATACACATCATCTCGCATACATGTAATTCCACAATTGTGGAGTGAAAGACCACATGTGGCCTTTGTGTCCTAAAGAACTGACACCTTTTTGTGAGAAGTGCGCAGTGGAAGACACTTATCAACGCGACTAGCAGTATGCAAAAGCGGTAAACTACGATACTGCTGTTATTAATTTGGTGTAGTATCCGGAGTTTATAACATATTAGTTCTTCCCTGTGGCTGTGTCTGTGTATTTTAAGTTCCTAAAAAAGATACCCACCTTGGGGGAAACACCCAGCTTTGTTCCTGAGGTAGATACGAAAACTAACTGTTCTTCTTCGTTGAAGAATAACGAGAAGGTTACCAAGAGGTTACAAATAACTAGTTGAATATGCAAAGAAAAAGAATAAAAAGGGCAAATCAGTGAAGGGAATAGTGATAGTAAGGAACGAATATACAGGAGAAAGCAGAGGAGATGAAAGAAATTATGGAAGAAAATTAAGAAGTGATTAGGCTTGTAATAGGTGGGTACTCCAATGGCTAAACAGGAGATAGAAGAGGAAGGGTATGAGAGAAGAGAGAGAAAGAAAATTCAAAGATAAGGTACGAAATGGGGAAAAAAAAAGTTGCAAAAGGGCTTGGAGAAGTAATAATGGTTTATCCTGCAAGAAAATATAGAGGGAGATGAAGAAGGAGAATATGCACATTCAGGAAGAGAAAGGGGACCAGAGATTGATTATGTGATAGTGGATTATGAGGTAAGAGTGAAGGTCGAGAAAGCAGAGGTATGAGATTATGTTGATTTAGATCACATTCCCTTAACAGTGACATTAGAGGGAGAAAAAAGTAATAGCAATATGAATAAAAAGGAAGCAAAGGTAAAAAGTGTAGGAAAAGGGGATTGGTGAATGCAAGAGAAAGAACAGTTTAGAGGAAAGGTCCAAAATATCAAAATTGGGAGAGCAAAATGTGACCTAGAAGATGGAAAAAATTATAAGAGAAATGAATAAGAGGATTAGAGTGCAAAAACAATAATAAAGTTAGTGTAGTGGGGAAAAGAAATGGATGAAATGAGGATTGTAAAGAGAAAAGGAAGGAGGTCAGAAAGAAATTT
Organism: Druon quercuslanigerum; assembly: GCA_010014905.2. NCBI lineage: Eukaryota > Metazoa > Arthropoda > Insecta > Hymenoptera > Cynipidae > Druon > Druon quercuslanigerum. The sequence continues at coordinate 6,065 of JAAAKG020178554.1, forward strand.
AAAAAATGGAGAAAAGCAAAAAGTAATGGAGATGAATACTGATTTGTCTGATCAAAAGGCAGACGAAGAGAATAAAAGGTTTAAGAAAGGGGCATAGAAGGTTAGGACGGAATAAAAGATTTGGAAGGTAGTAAATAGAGAGAGAACAAGAAGAACAAGAGTAAACCAAGATATCGAAATTGTAGACTGAAAAAAATATTTTTTGCATTTTTTAGAAGGCGTACAGAGAAAAGTTGAAAAGGGAGGAAAATGTGGCAGAGAAAGATATGAGAAAAAGAACATAACAAGGGAAGAAATATTCAAGTTGTTAGGAATAATGAAAGAAGGAAAAGCTCCTGGTATAGATGAAATTCTAAATGAAGTATGGAAATATGGAGGGACGAAACTAAAGGAATGGGCATGGATAATGTGTAATAGAGTGTGGAGATGAGAAGGGTTGCCAGAGTTATGGAAAGAAGGAGTAGTGATACCAATATTGAAGAAAGGCCAAGCAGAAAAGATTAGAGATCATAGTGGTGTGACGCTGTTGCCATCATTGTATATAAAGTATATGTAAATATTTTTTCGCAGAGATTGAAAAAAGAAGTTGAGGAAAGAAAGATAGAGCCACTCAATCAGGAAGGTTTTAGAAAAGGAATGAGGGTGATGGGCAACATATATGTTTTAAAATATCCAGTTAACAATAGGGTTAACAGGCAAAAAGGGGCAATGATAGCAATGTTCGTAGACGTAAAGACGGCGTTTCACTAAGTAGACCAAGGCGAAATATAAAAATGTACAGGTAAAAAGTAGATAAGAGAGATCGCTTTTATTTGATATATGAATATCAGACTCGGAAGAAGAAATAAGGAGACAAGGTTGGGGTGCAGTTCCGATAAAGAATGGATGGCGGGCTTAATTACAGGATTAGATATATTCTTAGATGGAAAAAAGTGGAATTTAAATGTAAAAAAGACAAAGATAATGCGGATTAGAAAAGGAGGGGGAAAAATGAAAAAATGGATAAAAATCAGCACTTGCAATAAAACAGATACAGGTAATAGGAAAAAGAAGGTTAAAAAAATATGAGAATGAGAATGTGGTTATTTTATATGCTGGTATGGCCGGTATAATCAGATTAGTAAACTGGAGGACGCCAGTATATATGGTGAGAGAAGAAGCGCAAAGGGATAAATTAAGTACTAAAGCGGCATGGCATGGAAATTAGAGACGAAGCTGAAAATAGAAGACGCGACTGAAGTAACCTATGAAGTATTGGAAACAAGAGACGGAATGACAATTAATAGAAAGATACGGGGTGAGTGGACGATAATAGCAAGATTTAGATGCGGGAAACTAGGTAAAGGAGGAGATGTATTTGGGAAAAGAATAAAACAGAAAGTGTAGAATATTTAAATGGGAGGAGGAGGAGGAAACATGGTAAAGATTTTAGGGAAGGATGGATTAGGGAATGAATGGATGAAGGAGTTGTAGGGTGCTAGAGGAGCGAATGAAAAAGAATGAAAGAATGCATGAAAAGAAATGGTAAAATGGACGGAGAAGAACAGCGGAAGAGAAAGGAAACGGAAGTGACTTAGATTAGAAGCGCAAAGATTGTAAGCAATGCTTATGAAAGCATTAGTAGAATAAGATGCGTTTGCGTTCTCTCTCTCTCTCTCTATCCCCCCCTTCTCTCTCTCTCTCTCTCTTTCTCTCTGTCGCTTGCACTCTCGCTTTCGATCGCTCGCTTACTCGTTCACTAACACATCCAACTTGCGCTATGGCAGTAAATAAAAATAAGGTTCTAGATATAAGATTTTGTGCAAATAGTTGTAAATAATTTTAAATAGTAAAGATAAGATTGAATAAAAATATGTAGGCGGAAAGACTCTAAAGTATGGAAGTCATGTAAGCCCTTAGCAGACACAATATGAACAAAGAAGAAGAAATTAAATTTATGGAAAAACGACACATGTTGCAACAAAATGTTTAATAGAAAATTGTATTTTTTCTTTTAGGATAAGCCCTTTTTCCATTATTAAAACAAAAATAATGAAAATATGTTTGTTTTAATACCAATACATATTATAAATGTGAAAATTACAATTATTTAAAATAGTACGTTTTTTAGGGTAGTTGAGAATAAAACTTAATAAAAAAATGTGCGGTAAAACCAAAAGAGCTTAAGCGAAAGAAAATTCACAATTACCTAATTACAATTGCCGATGCTTTGACCTTTAATTTTGAAAATGCTGCATCTAATTCATCTAAATCATCTGTAACTAATTGATGGATACACCCTAATTATATTAAATCGGTAACTTTATTCTAAACTCTATAATCTGGTTTTGTGCTGTGCCACGTACCCCACACAAAACAAAATTGGGGAGTTTATACTCCTAATTCCAGATTGGAGAGTACATCATGAACGTACTGAAGTATCTTTTTCACATTTTTAGAATTTTTATATAATATTTTGTATATTATTGCACTTACCAACCAATTTAAGGAGGAGAACTGCAGTTGTCAGAAGGAGATTTCCAGTAAAGATTTTCATTTTTATTTAACAGGTTTAATTTGTAAGCGGAACTGACAAATTGGTAATAAATTCACTACTTTTTATACTGACGGTTACTAAGCTCGAACATGAAAATCGCGACAATTATCAAAATTAAGCTAAAATTTTTTATATATGAAATTAAAACAATTTAAAAAAAGCGAGTTCTTATGACGTAATGAGCACGTGATATCATTATTTGCCATGTACTTATCAGCTAACTATCGCACTCTTTCCAGATGCATGTTGAAAATAAAATATGACAAAAATAATTATTGTAATGTATTATTTAATTAGAAATCATTTTAAAACAGCAATAAACAAACATAGTATTTTTAAGAAGCAAAATTTATTGCACCCTTATCAAAGATGTAATACGTACATTCGAATTCAACCAATATTCTGAAAAATTCAAATGAAAACGGAAAAATTGATGTATTTATCTATCTATATATAATTCCTTAACTTCTTCTAAAAGGCCCGTCAAACTTTAAGATTTGTCAAGTCAGTTTTTAATGTAATCCTTATGCTAAATTGTTTATTTTCCTCCATTTTTTCTATCCAAACTTGTATCCCTATAAAAATGAAGTTTTCCTTATCCTCATGTTAGATTATCAGAATTATGAACAAGCTCTGATAATAATCATAAATTTCGAACTAGGAAAATAGGGTGCTTCGTTTTGGTAAAAGTCAAATTGAATAATAAAATAAAGGATTAATAGTTAGAGTATATAACTGCCAAATTTTTTCGTTACAATGAATATAAATCCTATTTCTCTCTTACTTGGCTTACCTAAAGACTGCTTCGCTCAAGAAAGAAGTGTTATTATTTTAATTGGCCTAATGATCATTGAGCAAAAAGAGAATATACTATAGCATAATCAGTTAAGTGACGTCACTTCAATACTAAGAATAACTCCAGACGTCACACTTGGTTTGAAACTAAATTGATAAGAAGACCATGCTTTTGTTTCAAGAAAACTTTTTTTAAGAGGGATGAAAAATAGTACATTTCAATCCTTCTGAATACACAAAATCTAGTGTTGTGTATTTTTCAGTTCTGAATTAGCCTTTTATTCAAAAAAAAATCTTGTTCCACCTAAAACCGATTTAAGCCAACTACTAACAAAGAAAATTGCAAACTGATACAAAACCAAAATAATCCGATTTCTTTGACAGAAATGTAGTCTTTCAATTCGTTGAATCCAACTGGTAACATAGATTAAGAAAAATTGAAAAATTTTGTTTAGAATCAAATACGGTGGAAATATTTCTCAACTTACATGTAAAAAGAGTTTTAACTAATCATCAAAGTGCTTTTGAAGTTAACGTTTAAAAACTGAAATACGTGACATGAAAATTTTTTGAAAATATACAGGATTATCCATTGAGAAAGATTTAATCACAGGGGGACAAACTTGTGCATTATAAATAATGATTTGTAAAAAAAATGTGATAAAGTTGTTGTTATTATTAATATTTTTAACGATGTGTTACATTTCCATTAATAGTCTTTTATCATAAGATGATTCTTGAGATAGTATAATAAAATACTGTAGGTTAAAAAAAATATATAAAATATGGAAGGCTAATTTTCTAGTCTATATTAAGTTAATTATTGTGTTTTTATTATTGTATTGTAAATATTATGATTTTTAATCTGAAATACTCGTATGTGCAAAGAACTTTCTGCCTCTTTAAGTAGGAATTAAGTTGGAAATACATTATTCGATTCAAAAGTTTCAATTATTTTTTTAATATCAGATTTATGAAAAGAGGTTTGCGAGTTCTTTATTGTTCTTTTTACCAGACTTTTAATAATGCTAATTTAATAAGTAGGTTATGTTATAGAACGAAAGTTGCTGAACGACCAGATCATTTTTATTTTTTAATCATCGTTTTCTCTTTAGTTTAGAGTATTTGAATATCTTTAGAAAAAAGTGCAGGGACCTCTTTATCTAGTTTTAATTGATAGATAAGTTATATAACTGCATTTTTCTTCAATTAAGATAATAATTTTGTAAGATATGAGATCGATTTACTGGAAAGAGTTACAGGGAAAAAACTGCCCTCTCAACAAGCAGAATCATAGCCCCCTAAATGTGGACCTACTAAATAAAATAATTAATTGTAGATAATATTGCAATAACTGACATTCTTTGCAAAATGAATTAGGTTTTTCACGGCAAGACGTACAATATTATTTACTAAAATTGAATTTTTAGGCGGGACAATTTCTCCTGACTTCGCAATAAATTCTTATTTGATCATACTTCCTTAATGCATCCAGTGATCTCTTCAAGGGTTGATTCACCTATATTTAGGTTCCTTCCTTGCTGGTTTTCGAAACGGTTCGCTTTAAGAAGCGAACCACGTTGCATTTTTTACGTTTGCATTTATCATTGCCCGCTAGTTGGTCCAACATTGGTCATTGGCGAATTTCAAGTTGAGACAGAGCATTATGTCGAATGCTATAAATATAATATCTAGAATAGATAGATTGCACTTTGAACCAATGATGGCATGATCCATTGATAAGGGAGTTGCCCTCAGATCAAACCTATTTTAACTATCATTGAGTTGTCGAAAAGTTGCGAATTGTTGAGGACTTGGACTAGGATCTTCATTAATCGGAGACAAGACACCACTGTATCAAGGAAATAATTCATCCACAATCGTCTGTATTGAACTTCTTAATTCTGTAACAGGAAATTTAATTAGGTAGTTGAATTTAACTGCTTTAAATATACGTAGGGCACTACCTCACTGTGGTTTCTAATTATCATTAAATAATAGGGTCTGAGAATTTTTACCTAGAATTTTCGAAACTTCGACAAAGCTTTAAAATATTTTTGGTTAAAAGATCTAATTTGCGATGGAAGCTGAAATTTGAATTCCCCTAACATGCCCTCAGGGGCCAGCCAGAGAACAAGTGACGTCTGAAAATGGAAGAACAGCGTTATTGCAATAAACCGGTCGATTTTTGTGTTGTAGCATGAGCCCCCCCCCCAACTGTTCACCCGCAATCATCGACACATAGTACTGGATCGTATGCTACACCCGTCAGAAATGGAATAGGGAATAGAAAGAGAGGTCAAATTGAGAAAGTCACCTTTTTCTTTTCTAAGGATGGTGATTAGTTCTAATCATCTGACATCTGCTTACATTATAAACTAAACAATCGACCAACCCACCAATGGCCATCCTCAAAAAAGGGCAGGTCGACTTTCTCATTAACCCTGTCTTTCCACTCCCTATTTCTCCTCTGACGGATAACGATAGACGTCGGTGCAGTACTACATGTCGATGCCCACAATACTACAGCAACGCCTTCCCTGTCCCGCTCTGCCTTTCTCAGCCTGGCAGTCGGAGACGAACCGGAAAACCTTTAACCACACACACATCATTTCGCTTCTCTTAATCGCTTTTTAAGGGAGACTCTTATTAGAACCAAACCTTGCACATCAATAAAACACTAAAAAATATTAAAGCTGTCCTTTTTTTATTTTTGCAGAATCCACTTTCTATGGGTAGAAATCACCCCTACCAAATCAAAAGCAGCCTAACCCACATATCCCTGGGATCAGCGAGTTAAATAGCTCGTTCTTCTTAAAATAATTGAATTACACACGATAATATAGCCGACCTAATCACCTAACCTTTAATTAACGTAACCCATTCAAGCACCCACCCCTGAGTAACCTAACCTCGAGAAACCACCCCTATCAAACCATAAGGAGGCTAACCCACATGACCATGGGAACGGTGAGTTTATTCGCTTATTTCCCTCATAATAATGTAATCACACCTCACAAGCGGGTTAACCCACCTACCGTCAACTAATCTAACCCCTAATATAACCCAACTAATCTAACTTAAATAATCTAACCCCTAATCTAATTCTGTTCCCTCTGGTTTCCTTGACAAACAAATGACGATTGCTGTGCCTCCTTGTGGTTTGATAGCAGTGGTTTCTCGAGGTTACGTATATTAGGGGTGGGTTATTGGATGGGTTACGTTGGTCAAGGAGTAGGTGATAAGGTGGGCTATATTATGGTGTGAAATTCAATTATGTTAAGAAGAACGAGCGATTAAACTCGCTAATCCCAGAGATAAGTGGGTCAGGCTGCTTTTGGTGTGTTAGGAGTTCTAATCGGTGAGTGCACTTGCATAGCGTTACTTGTTAGTTTTAGGAAGGAAGATGTTCTCCTTTTCTGTCTAGGAGTTTATCAGAAAATTTCCAGATTATCCATTCCAGTAGTAACAAAACACAGAATAATTTAATTCATGACACGCTTTCGCGATGAACACATTACCATTGAAAAGTTTTAACAGTAAAACAATCGCTAGGCTGGTCACTTAAATTTCAGGTGACTCCCGGACTTACGGCAGACACTTAGCGGTCAGTAGGAATCTCTTAATTCGATTGCGTAGTTCCTTGTTTAGTCCTAGTTAGTCTCATAGTAAGTCGCAGTGCGTCACAAGAACTCTCGCTTTAGCCGGCCGGTTCGGCGAAATCCCTGTCGGGAAAATTCGTAACTCTGACGGGAAAACTCGAGAGATCTGTTCCAAATACCGCGCGATTAACTTTTCGAGGGAGCCTCATGAGAAGTCACAAGAAATCTGCAGTTAGTCCGAAAGAGGTCTCTATCAAGTCTTCGTTATTCCGGTGGCTGTCATTTTTACTCTGACTTCCTAATTTCTGAGCGACCAGTCCCTCGAAAACAATAGTTTTAAAAAGACAGACGATTAATTGACATATTTTACAGAGCAGACCATACAAAATTTTCCACCGTCTTCTGTAAATTTGCTAAATTTCCTGCGAACTGTCATTGTAACCTTAAATAAACTTTGATAAGACTCTTTTTAAATTGAATCTTCCTTCATTTTCCTTCACGCATCTTTGAGTATATTTGGAATTCATCCTAAAAATATGGACAGTCAACCATTTTTCTTCTAATAACTGTAATAAAAAAATGTTGATTTTGGGAATTGAAATTACTTCTTAAATATTTTTTAACTTTAAATAAATTTTTCATCTAACACTCAAATTTAGTGTTATTTAGCTTAGAAGATTTCTGCAAAATTATCGCTTTTGATAAAATAAAAATACTTTCCTTTTGTTTATGCAAATATTTGGTTGTAAAATCTCTTTGAGTTAAAATATCAACTCTAACATTTCTCACTAAAAATTAATACCAATGAAGTTTCAGGTCGAACAGACACCTTTCTGCAATATATCTACAATTAATTTAACTGAATAACCATTTCTTTAACAAATAAACTATTTTCGTACTTTTTTACGATGTTTCTAAATGCTGCCCCAAGAACCGAAGAAAAATCTTTAAGTCTTGAGCAAAAAATTTTGTCAAATTATCGGAGGTATAGATGCATTAATGTTAACAAAATCAATCAAAAAATGTATAGTATATTATTATAGTTACTGCTGTTTTATTTGAAATCAATAATTACATCACATTGACCAATTTTCTACATCACTAATATTGATTGAATACTGATTCTATACTCCAATTATTGCGCCTGGCTTTCAAAATAACTGTACTAGTATTCACCTGCAATACTTTTGCAGAACATTACGAAAATCGCAGTAAAGCCTGTTTATTGTAAAGCGGACTTAAGCCTACTTAAGTATAAGAAGCTGCAAAGACTTGAACTCTCATTCTGCCAAAGCTGAACACTACAGTTACGTTTAAAATTACATTTACAATTACACTCCCGATTACATTTACAATTAAATTTAGAATTACATTTGCGATTAAATCTCCAATTAAAATCAGATTATCATTTATATTTATATCACCTCTTGCCCGTGGACTATCCACTTGAATTGGAGTACGCAACCGGCACAAGTGCGCTTGCCTTCCTGGCTTTTAAGATGCTTTCTACAAAATATTTTTGTTGAATCAATGAAATATTTTACTTTATTATACTAGAATCTCTTTTCATAGATCCAACGAAAAATAAGATTCTATCTTTATCAAATCTTGAAAAATAAGTATTTTCCCTTTTTCTAGACATTACGAGTTATTTCTCTTTCTTGAGGAGTCCTCTAGAAGGTCGCCTGATCAATCATGTTTTGTTCAATAAGAAAAAGTTTGGTTGATTCAACAAAGATTGGTTGGATCAAACAAATAAATACGTTTCTATATGTTTAATCAAATATTTCTTTCATTCAACCAAATAGTTTTGTTACTAACCTTTGGTTGATTATAATAAATATTTTGGTTGATCCAACCAAACATTTGGTTTAATCTAATCGAATATTTTGGTTGGATAAAAAAACTTCGTATCAACGTCCATACTAAATGTACAGAAAGAGCCTTTCTTATTAATCAATACTTTTGATAAGCATTGCTTGCAGGATCAGAAAACCGAGCTTTCGCCAAAGACAGAAGGGCTTTTTCTATATACACTTGTTTGGGATTCTTTCATGAATGAGTTTCATTATGAATCTCGAGGTCAGATCGCCTGCAGCGGCAAATTAAACTGCACTGCGAACTAAAAATTTTGCTAACATTCAAAATGTTCTGGATATTGTTGCAGATCTCAGATTTGCCATACGTTTTACGATGTAAGTGCCCAGGTGTTTATAGCACGCATGATTTCATAAATTAACAACACGACGCACGATCTTCCCGACACTTTTCGTCGCACAAACTGGCTGTCGGTATGTTTAGTGTCGTTAATAAAAGTTTTCGGTTAAATCAACCAAATTATCTATCTGCTTTAACCAAATCATTTTCTAATATATGATATGTTCTGTGTAACGCATTTATTTGGTTGATTCAATTAAGCATGTTCAAATAAATAATTACTTTAAATGGAACAAATTAATTAAATGTTTTTTTTTTAATACAGCTAAAGTTGAACAAACTGTTTTATTGAATTAACTTAATCTTTTTTCTGCGTGTAAGCATGTCTTTCTCTATGCCCGTATATATTATATTCTCCATGGTGATATAAATAACGCGTGAATTCACGATCATATGCTCGACTGTATTCTTCCTTGATTTTTGTACAGATATCTTTCATTTCTTTTCTGAACTGATTCAATTGCTCTTGTTCTACAATGTCTGCTCGATCGTTTGCCTGTCTGCATGCTCTAATGTGTGCTTCTTTGTATACTAGACCGTTCATTGTCGATACGTGCCTAGCAGCAACTTCATCCCGCGCAACAAGAAGTGGTAAAAAACGGTTTGCCCCCAACTTTCGACATAAATCACGAGGTATAGTAACCCAATCGTTTTTATTCAAGTCAAATACGAAGAATGCAGGTTCCAAAGAGACAAATGATTTGTATAGATCACTAATGAAAAGTGCGTCATACGCTCCAAATATAATATGACCCCTCTTTACGAAAGGTTTCCAAATATAGAACATAGGTTTATCACCATAAGTTCTGATTTTGTGTTCCTGATCTTTAATTTGAAAGCATTCGACCGGAGGCATGATGCCGTTGTATCCAGGAAATAAATCGCCTAAAGTCGTCGGCTCTGAACATACTAATTCTGTAAGAAGAAACAACAATAGGTTAATATATACATAATAGATATAATATATACTAGACTATCATGCGCGTGCTACCTTTTTTGTTCATTTTTATCATTAAACCAACTTTTAAATAATTATTTATATGTTAAAATTTTTCTACCATTAAAATTTTCGCTGAAATAGATTCTAAAAGAATGTATCTTGTGAAGCCATGTAACGTAGAATGTACTATTAATATTATTGATATTAATCCGCTGTGGTCATTGTGGGGTCCAAAGGACCCCAGGCAAACTGGACGGCTAAGTTCCATCCAAGTGGAATTTCAAAATTTAATCTGTGGGGCCATTTGTAGTTATTTAAAGGTAGTAGAACACGTTGCGAGGGCTTTTAAAGTTCGGCGTGGCCCCGCACGTTTTTTGCTTTGTCTCAAAAATTTAATTTTGTATTCATTTTTTAATAAGGCGGAACAGCGACCGCTTTTTTACGGTGGGGTACATTGGACCCCTGGGACCATCCCGTTATTTTTCGGAGGCGTAACCAAAACTTTTCTTTTTATTGTTTAGATTTATTGAGCAACTGTTAATAATTAATCAGGTTACAACATACTAAAATAAATAAAGAATTATTTCTATTGAAAAATGTAAATAATTTTTATTTTATAATTTAATTTCAAATTAAAATTGCATTTCTAAAAAATTTCGCTTTAGTTCACCTTTTAAACTATTTCTAGAAAAAATTGAAATATATATGTACGAGTATTAAAAGTTGATCGCACTTAAAAAATATATAAATTGTATTTTCTAATATAGCACTGCTTTGGCTCTGCATAGAACAATTGTAAACAAGTTGTAAGAAATTGCACAGTCCTAAATACAACTCATACCGAAAAATTAATATTCTGCAATCACAATTCTCAAACAGAAAACGGTTCATTGGTAATTTGAAAAATCGAAACAAACTTTAGCTTATAAATACAAAGGGCCTTTTGATTATTGGTAGTTAAACACAAAAATTGTAGTTTGTTATACAACACTTAGATGGTGCCACGAACTTGAACAATGTGGACATTAATCCAAAATGATCAAAAAGACTTCAGGATTTTCTATCAATTTATTTAGTTGGATGGATGTTTTTCAATTTAAGTAATAAATCCAGTCAGCTTTAAAGATTTTTGAAGACAGCTTTTACAAAAGGGAGTTCCCAATCACCAAATTAAAATTTCTGATGCATTGAGCTTTAATAGCGATTGAAATTATAAGTTTTTAAGGGTATCTGGGAATAACATGTAATGCAAACTAAGAAAAAATATTATCATCCGTTAATTAATTGATTCATTGAAGAGAGGAGAAGGTACCGAAATATCCTTTCCACATTTTTAGAATTTTTATACAATATTTTGTATATTATGGCACTTACCAACCAATTCAAGGAGGAAAATTACAGTTGTAAGAAGAAGAGTCCTGATAAACATTTTCATTTTTAATTCCTCAGGTTTAGTTCGTAAGCGTAACTGATAAATTGTTAACAAACTCACTGCTTTTTATTCTGATGATTAATAAGTTTAAACGTGAAAATCGCGACAATTATATAAATTAATCTTAAATAGATGATGTAAGAAATCAGACAAATTTTAAACAAAAACACGGTTTTATGACGAAATGAGCACGTGATATCATTATTTGCTATTTACTTATCAGATGATTATCGCCCTCTTTCCCGATTCACGGTAAAATCAAAATATAGGAAAAATAATTATTAGAATGTTTTTTTTTAATTTAGATTAATTTTCATACTGCAATAAACAATAATGACATATTTATAAAGCAAACTTGCTTGCACTCCAAATTAAAGATATAATTAATTAAGTAATTAATCAGTTGTTTATATGAGAAAAATCCACTTTGACTTTGATATACGAAATATATGTATATCAATTTTTAATTCAAATTTTTCGGAAAATTGGTTCACTTTACATATAGGTGTTAAAATGTATTGTGAGATAACATCGAAAAAGATTTTACAACATCTAATGTCAAAAATGATTTGAAGTGGAAAAAACTGTTCTTCTCTGTCTTCTCTGTATGCACAAGCATTTTTGAAAAAACATTGGATCGAATAAAAAATAGACTGTATGAAAAGAACATTCCGTAAGTTTTATGCAGGCCAACTCATTTTTGTGGCAATATAAATTTTTGTAAGCGAGGAATGTTTTTGCTCATAATTTTTTTATTTTAATATTTCGTTATTTCTAAAAAAAATGCAAAAATTCCAGTTTAGAAGGAAAAATTCTGGATGCCACAATAATGCTGCTATTCTTATGAAACTTAAAGAAAATCTATAAAATTTATATATTGTAACTGCCGATTTTAAGGCTGAGTTATCTATGGTTAGAAAATAACTAGTTCTAACCAAAATAATATTTAATACGTAAAATTAAGAAAGTCAAACATACAATCTTCTAGATCAATAAGATTTATTAATCTCAACTTTGAGATGTAGGCCGCTGCCTATAGAAATGATTTCCTACGATCACATAATTTTCGTGGAATCTATTATAATTTTACCAGTTGTGGTCAGTTAAAGAGGATATTCTTTACAAGGGATCAAAATAGGTCAATGACAGAAAAGATACAGGTGCCAAACTTTACCTCTATGCGAGGGTTGCGCGAACACCGCACGTGCCGTGGCCCTAATAACGGGTAATGGCCGTAAAAGAAGCTCTCTGAACGTAAGAACGAAAGGTGCAGTAAGGATTATCTTTTAAAATCTCTCTTTAAGCAATATGAATAATATTCGAGGATTGGTAATATTCTCTCAATTTAGGGAACTCTCTTTCTCTCCCATTCACCACTAATCGCCTACCGACGAGGCAGCGAGAAAACAGTCTCTCCGTTGCTCGAAAGTGTACTAGAGTGATTGGCAGCTCGTAAACGGCTTCCATTCAAATAGCGCAGACCAAGAGCCAAGGAGTCCTTGACGTTGCTCAGAAATTGAATGGAATCTAACGACTGTAAATCAAGGATATCTCTTTTTAAAGCAGGCCTTTGGTCGACAAAATCTCAAATAGTTAACAGGGCTGTCTCGTCACAAGAATCGCGCCACTAGAGAACTTACTTCGAATAAAAGGCCTCCAAATAGCTTTTTAAATAAATTAAATAGATATACTAAGGGAATTTATTTTTCCTGAAGGGGATGGTTAGAAGGCAGCGCAAGGAAGAAAGAAGTCTTCCAGGTCTCCCCTCGGGTTCACCCCTTCGACCTTCGGTTTTCAGCAGCAAGATCTAGAATGCCTTTTTCAGGCTGATCAGCGCTTTTTATATTTTTGCCCCAATTCTCCCTCTCGAAGTTACGCAACTTCAGTTGCGTGGGAATTTTTTGAGCCTGCGCTTTAAGAAATCTCCCTTGCGATACTGGTCTTACGAAGTATTGCACAGGAGATTGTCCTGTTGCCTATTTGCAGGAACCCCTTGTAACTCGCAGGTTACAATATATAATATACAATATCCACACATTAATTATTTAAAAAGCTATTTTATATCCTAAAATCCTATTTTTTTATCTGTTTAAAGAAATGTATATGTTATAATGACTTGACAATTTTTTCAAAGTGAGTGACGGGGAACAGAGGTTTCGTAACTAAAAAGAATTTTTCTTGTCATTATCTAATGTTTGTAGTAGTCGATTAACACAAGCGATATCATATTTTTCAGATATTAAATGATCGTAGTGATCAACAACTTGTATTCAAACAGTTTTTTATTAAAAGCATCAGTTTTAAAGGTAATTGAGATAAATAGGTTAAATAGGTTTTTTCGGGAAATTTTGTCACAAATGCTGAGACAAATTTCTTTTCTCGAAAATAAATGTTTATAGTTGGTTTTTATGTAAAATGCAAAAGAATAGAATGCACAGGCATCCTATTTTCTGAAATTGACGTTTTACGCTACGCACTAGTTTACATAATTATTTCATTCATTTAATTTAAAAAAAAACATAGATTTAACATAGAAGAAGGAATTTGGTTTTAAGACATTGTAACCACGTTTTCTATTTATTGCGTGTCTCTAACCTGGCCAGGGTAGGCCCAGGACAAAAAATTGATTATAATTAAATAATAAAATGTTCCGGTTAATTCACTCACCTGCCACATCATTTTCGTTATATAGTCGAAAAGACCGAGATCGTGAGTCGCGCTCTTCCGACTCACGAACCACCCTCGAAGCCCGTTTATTTAGTTTTACTAGGCGCCAGATAGGGTTCCCCCTGCCCGAGCCTCACTGGTATCAACGGCATCTCCAGACTTATCAGGTTACCGAACTTCACACATGAGCAACCTTAAAACGAACACAGGAGTGGGATTTCGCGAACGAGAGAGAGAGAGAGAGAGAGAGAGAGACCACAGACCACCTTAAACAAAGATCTTTTACATTTTCTAAAAATTTACACTAATCCAAATAGGAGCTTCAGAAATCTTGTCTTTCGCCCGCACCAACCGGTCGCGCCGCGCGTGGACCGACATCCCAATCCGGGAAAACTACCTAGGAACTATAAGAATCACGACCTACCTTGCAGCCAGCAGGCCAGCTCCTCCTTCGTCCTATGTTCCATTTTACGTCCCTCTATGATTCGCTTGGTGTTTGCCAAGTGTCGAAAATTCAGTCTTGGCTGCCGTCTTCCCTTCCGCTTTAGAATTTCTGAGTCGGCTTCTCCGATTGGTTGGTTACATCAGGACGGGTGCAATCAGGTGTCTCCGCCAACGCGTGCCTTTCTTATCAGTCTCCGCCTGGTCGGTTGGCTACGTCTGACGGGCTACTAGGATTGCCATTGGCTGACCGGTGGTTGGTTATAAGATGTTTGCCTTAAATCTTCGTGATCGTTGTGATGATGCCTGACTGGTGCTGCCTCCCGCAGTTACGCGTAGTCGCTGAGGCATGTTGGCGTTGACCAGCCCTTTCTTCTACGGTGGTTAATGAACGGCTTACTTTAATGACATTCAACCTAAATATAAATTCCACATATCTTCTAAAATACTTTATCTACAAAGAAATAGTTCAGAGAAGGGTTGACGAGGACGGAGGACTGATTTAACTGCACCATCAATTTTGACTTTAAGGTCAATTTTCAAGGTCAAATGGAGGTAAGACCCTATTCCTCGAAGAGAACCCCTATTTTTGCCTGCTTATTTGAAAAGAGCGGAAAATTTTACGTCGAAAATTACCTGTGGAAAAATGGTTTGTGTGACCTTGGAAAGGTAAAAAATTAAGGTCAAATGTATGAGAAACGACCAGATGCTTTTTTTCTGAATTTTCTTGGTTTTTCGGGATAAACAAATGTTCAAGATGCTTCACAAAAGTCGATGAAATGTTAAGGTGTACATCACGTTGACCATCGTCATGATGGGCAAGGTGGTCATGATTGTCATCTTCAGGTCAATTTTCAAGGTAACTTGAAGGTCAGACGATTTTTCTTAGATTGAACTCCGTGCCCATTTCGGATAAGATATAAAGACTGTGACTATGTAGTTACAAAAGTAACAATCTTAACAACGTGACTTCTCTGTAAGTAGTCACAAAAAAAAGACATTTTGTTCTTACTTTAGGCTTTACCCAGAAAAAAGGGCGTAGACGTACTTAGCACTGTCTCCTTTGGGGTACTTTCTTGTCGTGAGATCCCCTTGCCCCTTACGCTTCAGGTAGTTGATTAACATTAGTCCCCTTGCCTCTCACCATTGCTACGAGTGTTACAATCAACCACGGAGTAACTTTTCGAAGTGCTCTCCATTGGATTGAAGACACAAACGTAAAAGCGCTCCAAAACCGTTCACAGTTTTCAGCAAAATTTCTCGAGAGATGGCTACGCAAGCTGTCCGAATCCTTTCCATTAGATTTTGTCTTGCTATAAGTCGCTAAGCAAAAACTGCATTTTTAATATAACCCCATAAAAAGAAATCAGTATATGTTAGATCTGATGAGCAGGGGGCCATTCAAATGGACCTGCTCGTGCAATCAATTTCTCATTAAAATTTAAGTTCGAAAACTCGCGTACGATGAGTGTAATTCTTTGTCTTGTTGCTAAGTCAACTTTCTACAAAAGTCCACGTAAATGGTCCCTTAGAAACTCTACGTAAGTGTGCCTGTCAACGTTTCCGTTAAAAATTAATAAACTAAATTCACACTCCATCGCGAGGCATTCAAAGTGTTATTCAGATTAAAAGATTTCTGCAAAATCATCGTTTTTGATAAAATAAAAATACTCTCTTTTTGTTAATGCAAATATTTGGTTCTAAAATTCCTTTGAGTTAAAATATCAACTCTAACATTTTTCTTTGAGAATTCATTTTTTTTTAATTTGGCTAAAACTTCGTTCCTTTGGTCTTTTATTTTTTGTTTTAAGGTTTTAACGTGACTGATTTTATTTCAAATAAAAAACATTTATTTTTATATAATGAAAAATAATGTAAATTTTTCTATGGTTGAAATCCTTAAAACAATTTTTTTAAAGAGGCATCTGTTAAACAAATAGTTATATATTAAGATTATTTAGTTATTTTCAAAATTATCACCAGTAAGGCTGTAGGAATATTTCCCCGGGAAAAATAAGCCGTAATTCATTAAAATGTAATCATTTGTAAAAAATTGTTAAGAAGCGACTTTTGGCACGACAACTACCTGAATATGAAATTTGCAAAAAAAAATTTTGCAGAATTGTAATACGAAAGCAAGAGAATAATCGTGTTTGTTTTTTAGTCTACCTAAAAGTTTAGATATGATATATTATCAAATACTTACAAATAAAATCTTGAAAAATGACCTCTAGTCACTAGTTTACTCGGGCTGCTGACAGAACGAATTGAAAACAAACTAAATTAATTTATTAATTTAAGAATAAAAAAATCCTCTAAAAAATACCATCACAGTTTAAATAAAGATTTAAAAAATAGATTTTTATAGGCCCAATTTTATCTCTCTCGAGGTTTCTATTATTGCCCCTATTATTTTTATGATGGATTCATGTGGAAAGGTTTTTTGTTTTCCCTAATAATTATTAAATATTAATAATAATGGTGATAGGCTTAGGACTAGATTTTTCTAAATGGTGCCTAAAAACTCGAAAAGTAAATCTGTTCCTGTATGGCTATACTAATGTTGTTTAATCTTGAAAAGCAAATTTTTCTTTTCACACACATAATGAAAATAACCAAGTATTGGAATTTATTACTTTATTTTTCGAAAATTAATACCAATTAAGTTTTAGGTTGAATGGACACCTTAATGCAATATATCTATAATTAATTAATTTAATTGAATAACCAATTTTATAACAAATAAACTATTTTCGTACATTTTACGATGTTTCTAAATGCTGCCTCAAAAACATGGAGAGGTCGATTTTTAACCTAATGGTTACATTTTAAGCAGAAAGCCTTATCCACTGCCAAAAAAGACAATTTTTAACGAAATACATGAATTTGTAGTTTAAAAGTTGAACATTTTACCCAGAAAAATCTTTCAGTCTTAAGAAAAAAATTTTGTTAAATGATCGGAGATATAAATTCATTAATGTTGACAAAACCAATAAAAAAATGTATAGTTAATTATTATAATTAATTCTGTTTTATTTGAAATCAATAATTGCATCACATTGACCAATTTTCTACATCACTAGTATATGTTTCTAATGGGATCCTTCTAGGAAAAGATTCTACTGATTCTACACCCGAATTGTTGCGTCTGGCTTTCAAAATAACTGTACTAGTTTTATAATTTCACCTGAAATACTTTTGCAGAACATAAGGAAAATCGCAGTAAAACCTGTGTATTGTAAAGCGAACTTAAGCCTACTTAAGTATAAGAAGCTGCCAAGACTTCAACTCTCTTTCTGCCAAAGCTGAACACTATAGTTACGTTTAAAATTACATTTAAAATTACATTTACAATAAATTTAGAATTACATTTGCGATTACATCTCCAATTACAATCGGATTATCATTCATATTTATATTCACCTCTTGCCCGTAGACTATACACTTGAATTGGAGTACGCAATCGGCACAAGTGCGCTTGCCTTCCTGGCTTTTAAGATGCTTTCTACAAAATATTTTTCTTGATACAATGAAATAATTTGCTTTATTCTACTAGAATCTCTTTTTATAGATCCAACGAAAATTGTTTTTCTGTCAATGCAAGATGATCTTGCCAAATATAGAAAATACTGATATTATTACAGCATCAGTTTAGCCATTTTAACGTGACTGATACAATCCTAATATTGCACCTTCAGACACAGAAATTTTTTCGACGTAGCAACAAAATCTAATCTTATAAGATTTTATCTTTCTCAAATCTTGAAAAATAAGTATTTTCCCTTTTTCTAGACATTACGAGTTATTTCTCTTTCTATATACACTTCTTTGGGATTCTTTCATGAATGAGTTTCATTATGAATCTCGAGGTTAGATTGCCTGCAGCGGCAAATTAAACTGCACTGCGAACTAAAAATTATGCTAACAATCAAAATGTTCTGGATATTGTTGCAGATCCCAGATTTGCCATACGTTTTACGATGTAAGTACCCAGGTGTTTATAGCACTCATGTTTTCATAAATTCACAACACGACGCACGATCTTTTCGACACGTTTTGTCGCACAAACTGGCTGTCGGTATGTTTGGTGTATTTAATGGAAGTGTTCGGTTAAATCAACCAAATTATCTATCTGCTTTAACCAAATCATTTTCTAATAAATGGTATGTTCTGTTTAACGCATTTATTTTGTTAAATTAACTAAACATGTTCAAATAAATAATAACTTCAAATTAAACAAATTAATTAGCGGTTTCTTTAAATACAGCTAAAGTTGAACAAACTGTTTTATTGAATTAACTTAATCTTTTTTCTGCGTGTAAGCATGTCTTTCTGTATGCCCGTATATATTATATTCTCCATGGAGATATAAATAACGCGTTAATTCACGATCATATGCTCGACTGTATTCTGCCTTCACTTTCATACAGATGTCTTTCATTTTTGTTCCGAGACGATTCAGTTGCTCGTGTTCTACAATGTCTGCTCTATCATTTGCTTTTCTGCATGCTCTAATGTGTGCTTCTTTGTATAATCGACCGTTCATTGTCGATACGTGCCTAGCAGCAACTTCATCCCGCGCAACAAGAAGTGGTAAAAAACGGTTTGCCCCCAACTTTCGACATAAATCACGAGGTATAGTAACCCAATCGTTTTTATTCAAGTCAAATACGAAGAATGCAGGTTCCAAAGAAACAAATAATTTATATAGATCAGTAATGAAACGTGCGTCATACACTCCAAATATAATATGACCCCTCTTTACGAAAGGTTGCGAAATATAGATCATAGGTTTATCACCATATGTTCTGATTTTGTGTTCCTGATCCTTAATCTGAAAGGATTCGACCGGAGGCATCATTTCATTATATCCAGGAAATAAATCGCCCAAAGTCGTCGGCTCTGAAAATACTAATTCTGTAAGAAGAAAGAACAATAGGTTAATATATACATAATAGATATAATATGCACTAGACTATCATGCGCGCACTACCTTTTTTGTTAATTTTTATCATTAAACCAATTTTTAAATCATTTTTAATATGTTAAAATTTTGCTACCATTTAAATTTTCACTGAAATAGATTCTAAAAGAATGTATCCCGTGAAGCCATGTAACTTATAATGTACTATTACTATTATTGGTATTAATCTGTTGCGGTCATTGTGGGGTCCGAAGGACCCTGCGCAAACTTTACGGCTAAGTTCCATCCAAGTGGAAATTTAAAATTGATCCTTTGGGGCCATTTGTTGTTGTTTGAAGGTAGTACAACACGTTTCGAGGGCTTTTAAAGTTCGGAGTTGCCCCTCACGTTTTTCGCTTTATCTCGAAAACTAAACTAAGAAAAAAATATTAAAGTAATCATGATAAACTACATTTTTACTTTATTTTGCAATATCTGAGTAATTAATTTCAGGTTAATGCAGAGTAATACGTAAATGTAACATATATTTGATACAAAGGTGTTGAATATAATTGATAAAAGTTCACATTTTGGACTAAATCGAGTACGAAGCGATAAACGTTAGAGCCGTTATTTTTAGAATTTTTATATAATATTTTTCATAATACGCGCAACGAAAATTCGACTTTCGCCGCCTCTTGAGCGATGCGAAAATGACGGATTCTTGACGA
>JAAAKG020178565.1:0-26324 GCA_010014905.2 Druon quercuslanigerum
TAATCATCCTGTAAATACGTATATATAATGTAAGATATAAATATTTAACGATTTTGCCCTAACAAAAAAATAATTGCCTGTGGTTAGATCTTCAAATTTTAACTTGATAGTACAAATAAATAAATAGACTAAAATAATTCCAGTCCAGAGATGAGGGCTGTGGTCGAGCAGGTCGTGACTGCGAAATTGTCACCTATCACGCACTCGATCAATGCTATTAAAATGCTCCTATTTTGTGAACGAATAATTCAATTAGGGTAAAACTTTTCAGAAAACTTAATTATATCCTACTAGGCATTCTTATTGCTGAAAGCATGGGCTTACTCAAAATTCCCTGGATAAACGAAGCGTTTGAAAATTGTCTAACGTTATTTTGATACTCATTACCAAAAAAATGTATAACTTTTTTTTTAACCAAATAAATCAATTTTTAATTGCACATTATCTTAAGAACAGTCTGAATGATATTTTGTTCAATTTTTATCTCAAAATATAAAGAAATTTGTCTTTCGGAGCGAGTTGAAGTGAAAATATTTAGTAAATTTGCTGGTCTGATAAATTCAGTTTTTTTGATTTTTTACAGTAACGGTAAAAGATACAACTTTTTTGTCGAGAGAAGAAAGATGCGCCATGAAATTTTCTACAAAGTGATGTTTTAAAAAGTTAAATTTTCGAAAACTTATTTTCAAGTCACCAAGGGCCAACTCGAGCGGCCTGAAGCGGCTAGGCAAATTTTATGCGTGCTTATCGAATCCGGAGTATTAATCATAGTCTTTAAAAAGACTTAAGAAATTTCTTTTAACCATTTTTCGATAGGGCTTCTGATTTTGGTTTTATTTATCGAAAATATTATTTAAAAATCGAAAATTCAAATTTTAAGCCAACGACGCAAAATATTGGGAAAAGTTTTTGGAGGATTTTCAACGTTTAACAATTCTTACAGCATTTCTTCAAGCCATGTGGTTTACAGAACTGAAAATAATAAATGCCTGAGCAATCGCCCAAACTGCCTGTAGAAATCTTAAACTCTCTCTAGACTGCTAATCTCATTAAATACCCGCTAATCTTTAAAAAAATGTCGATAACCTCTCTAAATGTCTGTCGACCTTCCTAAATCACTTACCTATATAATTTAATATTTAAAATAATAATTTCGTATTGGACTAGATGGATGTATAAAGTACACATCAAAAACTGAACTTGAAATATTGGACCATTATGAATCCAATATTGTCAGCATTGTCTCTCAATATTAGGTTATTCCCCACCCACAAGGCCCACACGTTTTTCTCGGCGGCACTTTGTCTCTTGTTATCCGTAAATACACCGTAAATACAGAAAAGAGTATTTAAATGTAAAACGTACTTTCAATTGTAAAATATATAATTTACAGAAGTGCCTTTAAAATTTCATATTTCTCCAATATATAAAAATTTACTTAAAACCCATTTTTTTAAAAATAAAACATAGAAACAAATGCATTTTTGATCTACATCGTTCATTGAAATTCTATTCTGCGTGATTGATAATTTTCGTGATTAGGTCAGAGTTACGACAAATGTTACTCGTAAAGGCTTTTGTATGCTCCTTAAAAAGAGATGTATATATATTTTTTTAATCTTAAGAAGTAATTCGTTTCAGAACGAATTACTGGACGAAACTACACGGAGAAAAATAGATAGATAAACTTTAAGTGTCAAGATTTAAATGGTCAGTTTGACCTTCAAGAAAGTATCATGTGCAATCCGTAATTTTTCCCCATAGTCAAAGAGGTTATCATTTCATGTTCATCTTAATAATCCGCAGAGAATCAGCCTTATTACATGGGATTATCAAATCGACACTCTAGTATGGTCAAGTTAAATACCCTGCTTTTACTTCTTTTCACCGTCTGAGTGTGTCAAACTTACTAGTAGGAATGATCGAAGCGAAACTCTGGGATGGTTAAGTTAAATATCCTGTGTTTAGTCACTGGTACCATTCAAGAGGGCCAAACTCATTATCAAGAATAATGAACTTGACACTGACATGATCAAATAATTCGCGCGCCGGTTGAAAGTGTCTTAATCCCTCTAAACTTCACGAAGAAGTAACAGATGCGACCGATGCGGTTATTTCGGTTATCTCTATTGTAAGTTTGTGTTTTTTGAAGTGTGTTACATACTTGAAATTATATATGTGATTTACTGTGAAATACCATACAATCTACGAGTACCTCAAACTATTTTCGGGCCTGAAAGTACAATTAAGATACAAAATTGCTTTTACTCGACTTTGACAGAAAGCATCCAACCAAGAAACATACTTTGTACTCCCTATGGGCCTACCTGCGGTTTTAAAACTGAGCCTAATGAAAGGTGATCTGTTGGAAACTGAAGCGGGAGAGTTATGGTATGTGAAGTTAATAGTTTTGCAATTTCTACAAATCTCTTAAAGTGAAATTTTAATTCTTTACAAATGGTTCCACTACAACTTTTTAAAGAAAGCACTGTTAGATGGCCTCGTAGAAAAGTATTTGCCACGTCTCTTCAACTCTGGCGCGATTCGATATCACTCGAACCAAAAAAACTTTAGACCGTCAGCCACCGAGTTAGGGAAAACCTTTTTTCTTCACATTTTTGTAAGTAAAGATTTATAAATATATAATTTAATTAACCTATTTGCATGCAGAGCTCCTCTGTCCTCTCTTCCCCTTTCTTAAAGAAATCCTCCTTTTCCCCCTTCCTTGAAGAAACTTTCCTGTTTTGTCGTGTTATCTTCCCCTTAAAACGAACTGAATTTGTAGAACCCAATAAGAAAATCGAATTGCTTTTCTTGACATTTTAATTAATTTTAATTTAAAAGTCTATCATATTTTTATTTCAGTATTCATCTCTTTTGGTTGGATATTTCAAATATTTTGTTAAATACTCTCCTTTTTTAATACCAATTTCGTCCTTGTATATTAAAAATTTATCTTTGCTAGAAAAAGCATCGTTTTTTATTAAAAATAATTTCTCTTGAAGTATACGATTTACTTGATGATTCATCTGACTGGTCAAAAATTTAAATATTTTGTTCAAAATTCGTTTTTTAACGAAAATTAATATTTTAATGTGAAAATCATATTAATCCATTCATGGTTAAAGAGTCATGTTTTTTGTTAAATATTCAACTTAGAACATAGAAAATTAGAAACTTAGAAAATTAATCATCTTGGTCGAACATTTATTATTTTGGTTAAAAATTCAACTATATGGTTAAAAACAGATTTTCTTGTCAATAATTCATATTTTGGAGATTCAAATTAAACCTTTTTTGTTAAAATTTCATCCTGCTTGGTAACTAATCAATTTTTGGTTACGAACTAATTATTTTTTTAATTGAAAATTAATCTTTTTTATCGAAAACTCAACTATTTGGTTAAAAATAACCCTTTTTTCAATAAAATTTATCTGTTTCTTAATTGTTTTGTCGAAAATTCAACTAAGTGGTTGAAAATCTAATTTTAATCATAAAAATTCAACTTTACGTGTTTAAGTCAAATCTGTTATAAAAAAAATCGACTTTTCAGGTAGAAAATTCAATTATTTTGTTGAGGAAATTTTAGACTGTGAAATCTGCAAATGTTTTTTCTTGACGTCCTTTGTTTGTGACACTAACTAACTAACTGTGTAGGACACTAAGTGTTGGCAGTTCGATTGACAACACTCTTTTAACTTACGTCTATGCTGACGGTACCACATTTTAAATAGGAATTACTCTGTAGGCAGTAGACGTGTTCATGGCTGGAACTTCATCCAGCGATACACCTACAATATCTATACGAACTTGAAAGTGCTTCGCAAGATGAAGTTGCAGTTGACTTGTGCATTGCAGTGTATTGCCGAGCCCACCTTGAACTAAGCACTCAACATCTCCATTAACTTATCCTAATCCATGCATGTTTTAAGAGACTCTGCTACCCTATGTTATCCTGTATAACAGTATCCTATTCCATGGAGGCCTCAGAATCACTTCGAAGTTCAAAAGGAGAGTAAATGAGATCACAAATTTAAAAGAATAGTGTACAAATAGTGTCATACAATTATTCAATCATTAAACTTATGTGTAGTCCAAAAACAAAAAGTTTTCAATTGAAAACCAACTTTATTTTTAAATAATAGTTTTTTATTTTGTGGCTTTGGGATCCATAGATAATTAACAAGATTTAAATTTCCATCCGACGTTTCGGCTCCATATATGGGCTCTCTTCAGTGATTCATTCGAGAAAAAGACGTGACGATTTAACAGTTTGGTAGAAAAGTCAACTACTTTTTTCAAAATGAAACTGTGTTATGGAAAAAAATCTTAATTGAACATGAATTCCCTTAAATGAAAATTTCATTACCCCATTTCTGGAGAAAATGTCATATTTTTTAGTTAAAAAATTCAACTATTCAGTTAAATTCTTCTTTTTAATGGAAAATTAATCTTCCTGGTATAATATTCAATTCATCTTTGTCGGTAGAAAATTAATTGCCTGTGTTAATAATAATATTTTTGGTTGAAAAATGATCTATTTGTTGGAAAATCCAACTATTTTTTAAAAAGCTTATATTGCTGGTTAAAAGTGCAAATGCTTGTTTGGCAATTAATCTGTTTTGGTGGAGGATTAAATTATTTCATTAGAAATTAGTCCTTTTTGTCTTATTTCAACCGTTTTTTATTTAAAATTAAAATCTTTTTGTGTAAAATATTAACTATTACATTTTTTGTCGAGAATTAATTTGTTGTTGTTAAAAATTCAACTATACATTGAAAATACATCAAATAAATATAAATTTTATCCTATTCTATACCGACATATATACTACCTATGTCTACACCATCCTATTCTATATTTTTGACATTAGCCTGCTATATTCTATTCAATCCTGCGTTATATTTAAATCGTTCATTGTATCTATTGCTTCTTTTTTTCTAGGGAATATATGTGGCACCGAAAACCTGTTCGTAAATTTTCGAATACAGGGAAGAGAAAGTGATGTGTGTACTAGGTGTGATAAAAAAATAACGAGATTTTTCGTTTTCTGCCAATAATATTTATTTATTCGTGAATATCAATTTTGCCCCCTTCAAAGTCGTCCCCCTCGGATATAATGCACTTATGCCAGTGCGTGTTCCAATCTTCAAAGAACTTTTGAAATTCACTTTTCGATATGGCATAATAATATTCTTGGATTTTTAAGTTGACACTCCCAGGATCGTAACCTTGATATTCTGGGATAGTGAACCTAGCCTTCAAATTTTGACACTCAAAAATCGTAAGTTCGATATTCTGTGATAGTAAACCCAACCATCACATTTTGATACTACGCAGATGGTACACGGAAAAAATTTCTCCTATAAAAAGTGTAGAACTCAGTCTGGGAATCTTGGACGGATACCAAAATTTTATAAAAATTGAAAGCCTCCTTCTTTGAATATTCACAAGATATTTTAATACTAAGTACAAGAAAGAACCACATAAAGGCCTGGGCTGTCTGGAAAATTTGGATGAAGGAAAAATATTTTTGAGACTCTGAAATGTCTAAGACAGTCTGGGAAAAAGTGAAGAGGCAATGAACATAATTTCCAATACAGTCTGGGAAAATATGAAAGTTTCTAAAGTAAATAAAAAGTCGTACTGCGAAACAGAACACCAGATTTTTAGTCTTTTTTTACATCATGAAGTTCATACAGTTATACACGAGAAACTTATTCTTCACTTATCTAACGCAGAAAACCCTAATTCTATAACCTAATTTAACACTACTACATACAAGGCAGTTCCCGAACGCATAATATCGCACACTAATTATATCGGTCGAAATGTTTTTTATATATTAAATAGAAAAATTATCACCGCTTGTGAGAGACGACCAATGCCGGGCCAAAAATTGGTGGTGCCCCAAGAGATATTTCATTTTCTTACTTTAACGTCGAACATTTTTTTGATATATTTCATTTAAATTTTATATTATAAATACCTCATTTGATTATTTTGAATGTTAATAGTATTTTAAATTATTGTGAATTTTCTTTAAATTTATTACTGTATATTCGCATCGAAATTTCAGTATACATTTTACTCTTTGTGAGTTTTGTAAGTGCTGAAACATTGATAATATGAGTAAGATAAATAATTTTCTCTAAAAACAATTGGAATATACACATGAAAATGAATTGTAATTGCAGCCATCTTCATTTCGCATTGCCGACTGATGTTCAACTACGCAGGCCGAGACGCAGATATATTTTCCCATACTGGCTAGGACTTCCTGTGATACCGGAACGCTATTTTTCACTTTGGGAATTTATACAAATTCTTTCGAACCAAATAAAAAATATTCACGACTTTTCTACAATTTGTCGCAGACTGAATATGGTTTCATACTTAAATTTTGTATAGTAAATACAGAAAACTTTTTCCTAGACTATTATCGATAATTAAAAGACTCGTTAGCATTGAGTATTGAAAAGTTTGAAATATTTAATTAAAAGTCATTCAAAATGTCCAACATTTTGGTACCCGTCCAAGACTCCTGGACTAATTCTACACTTTTAACTGGACATATTTTTAACGTGTACGTCAGACCATTTAGGGGGCTGCCCCATAGTTAAAACTCAAATGCAGTCAGTCTAACACTCTAGCTGTTCAGGCTGGCATCCATTTTTCTCAGTGTAGATATATCTACTTTTCTTGCCTTTTTTAATAACATTTACACTAAAAGCAAAATGCACTAAATCATAGGAAGATCGATATATTCGAGATGTTAAAATAAAAGGTAAAAGATTTTGCCATTTACTTTACTTCGATTAATATATTTTTGAAGAAAACATAAAATTAGTGTTTAAAATGTCTGGCGTAATTTTTTTTCGTCACATTACACTTTTCAGAATTATTATATTATATCATTTTTATTCTAAAATGTTCATATTGTTTAAATAGACGTTTAAATTATGACGGAATTAAAAAGCGGTTTGAAGTAATAACACATATTCCCTGATAATGTAAGCTTCACCTGAAGAAATACAGGCATCAAAATTACATTTCAATCATAATTTATAGGACATTTAATTCAAAGCGCAGCACCATATCCTACTCTTCCCTACGTATAAAATGACGGATATGATCGGAGAAAAAAACATTCCAATTTTATTGAGATCCTAGATTATGTAGAGGCCCGAGGGAATAGCTTTCCGTTTTCCGTTCTTCAAAATGCAAAATTGGCATGCCATTCCGGTAAATAAGGAGGCAAAACTTGTGAAATTCGTGATAATTTCAAGGTCCTCGAAAATATTTTGATAAACTTTATTCTTAAAATTTGAAGTTTTTTAATTAAGGTCTACATGAGTTTAGTTATTCCCCATAGACGACACCCGAGCGTTTTTTTCGACAGTACTTTGTCTCTTGTAACCCGAAATGGAAAGTATACATTCAATTTCGCAACACAAAAAATGTATTAGGTTTCAGACGAGATTCCAGATTCAAAATGAAGATAACAAAAATTTTGGACGGACTTGATTTAATTCAGCACTGTAAGAACTGAGTCTATTAGATTTCTGTTATAAATCTCTATGTCTGCCAGGGCAGATCCTCCAGGGCATTTCAAAAAATTCCATCTTTTTTCCAAACACTCCAAGATTATAAAATTTCATAAAAAATGTAAGAATGAAAATTGAATATTAGTTTTGATTTTGAATTCTTCTATTCTTCGGACTATTAGTAAGAATAATTGCATAGCTACCATTGGTATTACCGTCCTTTTGCCAACTTTTATTATCTCTGGAAACGAATGGAAAAGATGAGAGGAGAGTGCTACAAGTGCAGAGAGAACAGAGAAGCATCTTGAAGGAATGTCGGCGGCCCTGACTGATGGTGAATGGTGGAAGTTGGAAAGACAAGGAGGGAATAAGAACAAGAGAGTATGGAGAAGAAAAATCGAAGAAAAAATTCGCGAGTGGGATGAAGGTGAGTTCCAAAGACGCTCATTCTGCCCACGCAAAGAGCTCGTCTTTTGAACTAAAGCTGTGTGAAAATTGGCCTTGATGCAAATCGGAGTAACGGACGACGACATCGCTGTCATTCATTGCGACTTTTGCAACTGTACAATTTACTGGAGTGCAACTTTACTCACTTTGTATTTTACACTTTATACTTACAAGATAAAATGATATTTTACCGTAAATTCCCTAAAATAAGTGTGAATAATTGGTTCAAAACACAGTCTTCGAAGGGAAACTTACCGATAATGTGCACAGCTGGAACATGAATTAGTTTCGTGTAACTCACCTGGAACAGAAAATAAAATGTTGATCAAGTCAAAGTCGTATGAAAATAGAGTACGTAGGTAAAATTATGGAAGAGTAGGTTACTTAAATTTCCACAGTTTATATATATATTATAAAGAAAATAATTGAAAACAGTAATTAAACCCATGGGAAATCCTAACTGTTTAATTATTTTCAGAAAAAATCGTTCATAAAACCAATTATTATTTACCTGTGTTTTATGTGTTTAAGAAACTTTTTCAAAGCTAGTTTTTCACGCTTCTCATTAAAGAGCAGGTCATCACATCTGATAAAAAAAATTATAGATGCAAAAAGTGATCAAACCAAGATTTACTGATAGTTTTTTATCTTGGCGAGTACAACATTTTGGTATAAAAAATCTCTTGCCAGACCTAAGCTATTAAAACTGACAGTTGTTAGTATTGTTTGATTATGTTTTTTGAAGTTCTTTTTGGGTGCAATCAGTGATACCAATCAAAATAAGGATTGCCAATTTGACCTGCTTTTTCTGACCTACTCTTCAGAAAAACACCGAGTAACAAAAAGTTATTTCATAATTGTTTGTTCATAATTATGTCCCAAAGTTTAATTACAATGCAAACATCTACCAAGAAACAATTTTAATGATATAAAAACTGTTCGTACAGTGTATTTCGATATGAAATGCCAAATGGGCTAGTTTTGCTTGCCGAATTTGGGGGTTTTGCTCCTCGCCTCCACGAACAATGCGGAATCGACCATTTTCGATGTCTGCAAACGGTGGACAAACGAAGTTTTTGCATGAATGTGTAAAGAAAATCAATTTTTCATATCATGCACTTGCTATTCATAATATCTCGACAACATTTTAATCACTTATGCTAAATGCTGTATCGAATATTGTAATCAAAAGCTTTAAAGCATTTTTTGGGGCATATTAACTTAAGTTCGAGTGGACTACTCTTTAACGTGACCTATACTCTTGCATACTTTTCCTTCTTTAATTTGCACAATTTCAAAACTTCAGAAAGTATATACAGTTTTGCCTCTACAATTAATGTGTTGTAATTAAAACAAATACAGAGAAAGAACAATATACTGAGCATCACTGCGCTGTATATTTTGCAACTCGCAAGAGGAAAGCAGGTGCGATGTTGCCTTTTGTTCACGTTCGTTTGAAAATCTCTCGCTTGCATTTGCAGCCAGAAACGCAGCAGCAAGCAGCTTCCAAGTGGATCGAAATATTTACGATTGAGGCCGTTGAATCTCGACCGCCGTCGTCGGTTCAATCAGACACTTCGCGATGCTCACGACTTTGGCACTAAGCACTAATTCAGAGTGTCTCAAATCGTTGTGTATTAGGGAGCGATGTGAATACGAAAAAGTTACAGAATCGCCCAACGGTTATAATTTTATCAGTTATATTTCTGTAAAAAATACTATCAACCGAATCCATTTAAAATCACACAGTGTAAATACTTCCACTGCGCCTAATGAGAATACGCGATTCATTATGGCTGTTAATAAAAATGAAGTTCGGACCCTCTATAGAATGTATATACAAATTTCTATTTATTTCATATACAGCGCACAAACTAAATTCTTATTGACAGCCATAACAAATAACGTCTATCGAGTTAGGAGCAGTCGACCTTATGAACCTAGAATCTCTCGGTGACAACATATGTTATTTCTATAGAAAATTAAGTGAAACGTATTTTTCCGATTTGAGGAAAAAAATTCTACAAAATTACAACCATTTAAATTTTGACATATATTTTTAAAAAATATGTCAATTTTTTCAATAAAATTATTTTGTTTATGACCTAATTAGGATATTCCAATGTTTTTCATTGAACTGAATTTTCGCATTTTTCTCGTACACAATCAAGATACATAAAATGATTAGATAATATCTATAAATATATATACGAGGTGTGATCAAAAAATAACGAGACTTTTCGTTTTCTGCAAATAATATTTATTTATTCGTGAGTATCAATTTAGTCCCCTTCAAAGTAGGCCCCCTCGGATATAGTGCACTTATGCTAGTGCGTTTTCCAATCTTCAAAGCACTTTTGAAATTCACTTTTCCATATGGCATTCAGCTGCTTCAGCGATTTTGCTTTTATCTTATCGATGTCGTCAAAACGTCTTCCTTTCATGGATTTCTTCATCTTTGGGAATAGGAAAAAGTCACAGGGGGCCATGTCCGGTGAATACAGTAGTTGTGGCATCAATACGGTGTTGAGTTTGGCCAAAAACTCATGAACAAGCATTGAGGCATGAGCAGTCGCCATGACTGATTTTGCCACAAAATTGGTCGTTTCTTCGAATTACTTTACGCAAACGACGTAAAACTCTGACATAATATTCTTTATTGACCGTTTGACCGTTAGATAAGAACTCATAATACACTAAACCGTTGAAATCGAAAAAACAGTGAGCATAACCTTCACGTTTCATCGAATTTGTCGTGCTTTTTTCACTCTTGGTGACGCTGAATGCTTCCAGGTGGACGATTGAGCCTTATTTTCGACGTCATTTCCATAAAGTCATCATTCATCACCTGTTATGGTTCGATCGTGCAATGCAGGGTCGTTATTCACTTCATTTAGTCAATCTTGAGTGATGTCATGGCGATATTGCTTCTGGTCGAAATTTTGCTGCCAGACATTTCATGCGTATATCGCCCATTACCGATGTACGACGACACCCAGGACGCTCGTCATCTTCAACGTCTTCACGTCCATTTTTAAAACGGTTATGCCACTCGAAAACCCTTGCTCGACTAATAGCCGAGTCACCAAAAACAACTTTTAACATTTCAAGAACATTACTGCACTGCATTCCATTTTTGAAACAAAACTTGATGCAAATTCTCTGATCCATTTTTTCCAAAAGTGAAAAATCGCTGAGCATACTAAAACATGTATAACTTCACGGCCAGCTGATGGAAGAGTAAACATGCAATATGGTAACCAATGCACGTACAATATCCAGACAAGTGCAGCAACACAACAAAACAAAATTTTGCCAAACGGACGAATACAACTCGGGAAATTTGAAGTCTCGTTATTTTTTATCAAACCTCGTATATAGTGAAACTTCTATAATTCGAATTTCGATAATTCGAAGTTTTCGTTAATTCGAATAAAATTTGACGCCCTGAGAGAGTTTATAGTTTCGAAAATTCAAAGTACAAGAGCTTTCATTTGCGAACCTCAAAGAAGATGCATACTTTATATGTAGACAATGTATATATGTCTAATTGTTTTGAAAAAAACGATGATTTGCAATAGCAATTATGTTGATCATGTTTGGAGGATTTTTGAAAGCTGGGGATACTTTGTACCCCGTCTCTAAGATGATTATATAGCCAATGAAAATTGATTATTTTGTCCAGTATGTTTTCAAAAAAAGTATATATAATAGGAACTAATGTTGCAACATACTCAGTCTAAGTTTTCCTTCTGAATTCTACAGTTGACAATTTTGCGTACAATATGGAGATAAAGAATGATAAAATGTTAAATTTCAGTGACAAAAAAAATTATTCCTGAAGTTGAGAGTGGTGCAAAGAAATAGAAAGACATTACGGCAACCTTTGGCATACACTTTATCAACTATTGTTAAGAACAAAGAGAAAATTTTTTCTGTTGAGTGAGTTTTGTTTGCAGGTGAGTTTTGTTGAAACTCTAATTTATTTTTCTTCGTCGAATTTTGATAAGATGAAAAGAAGATTTCCGGGAAAACTTCACCTTTTTTAATTTATTGCAATATTATATTGAAGTTTCTGCATATATAAGAAAGGCATACTATTAGTTTGATTCAGGCTAAACTGTTTTTCTGTCCGAGATAATTTTTTTTCTGCACATATAATTTTTCAATTTTTATCAATTAAAAAACTGTATCTTGGCCACAAAATGGTTTAGCCCGCATAAAATCATAGGATATCTGCCTCCAACAAAAAAATGTACGATAAGAAAATTAAAATATTTAAATTAGTTATAAATCTATATAATTTGAAAGAATAACCATGTTTTTTAAAAATAAACGTCAAAATTTAAATCGCTGTTAACTTCGTTCATCGAGGACGTCAATAAATTCAAAATTATTGAATATTGCAAGTTAAAAATGCAAAATTCGATAGTATTGAGTTCGTAAATGTTCAATTTGAATTTGTTCAAATATTTGATAATAATTTTGGTTATTTCTGTATTCAAGATGCAGATTCAGCGATAGAAATCTACGACAAATGTTAAATCTCGTACATATTACACTTTTAATGTTGATTTGTTATTTTAACAGATTTAAAACGTACTACAGAAAAAATTATAATTATTTGTGAATAGCTGATAGGAGGGTGGTTTACAAAAGCGTTTACCTTTTGAAAGGAAGCTCCGAATCGCCATAAAATGAATAGTGGTTGACGCGTTTAGTGACTTGACTTTGCCGGTGCGCCAGAAATAGCGGCACGTTACCAACGCACAGTGGGCTATTTTGCAACATTTTCTTTCAAAACCTAATATCTCTCGAACAATCCGTTCAAAATGGATGTTTCTTGGACGCGGTTAAAGCTTGCTGATTACATAACAAAGAAAAATTATAAGGAAACCTTTTCCCGAATTTTCAAGACCGGGATATTTGGAAAATACCGTAATTTTTTGACAAAATGTGTAAAATTGTACCAGAACTACCAAAGAAATAGTTTCTCATGTTGCAAGACATCACATTTTATAGATTTTTTGATGTTGAATTAAAATCTGCCACGTAAAATGACGTAGCACGTTCCCTTTACAAAAAAAAAACAAGTTAAAGATTAAAAATTCAATATGAAGAGGCACTAATCGTTTGCATGTTCATGACTTGACGGAGTTCATTATTTTAAGGTTTTTGAGATCGCTTCATCCAAATCTGCTCAATGAATCTCAAAATAAAAAATGGCGGATTCAAAATGGCGGAACAAAATTAGAAGTATTCGGGCAACTTCAGTAAATTATCTATATTTACATTTTCGCGGTCGCGGAATGTGAATCTAATGTAAGAATAGGAAAATAAGATTTGGCGAATTCAATATGGCGGAACGAAAATTCGAAAAACTTAATCAACTTCACAAAATCTTGCATGGTAAGGTTTTTGAGGTCACCGGGTCCAAAAATGACGTCATAATTTAAAGAAAAACAATAGCGAATCTATTATGGCGAAAAGAAAAAGAACTCTATGTCAACAATAATTGCATGGATAAAATTAAGGTTACAGGAACATATATCCTATTATCAATCACAAATTTCCTGCATTCTCGTCCTTTAATCTTTTTTGAATAAACAATAAAGATGTTTTTTGGTCCCTCATGTGTATTGCTCGATTGAAAACGGCTTAACGACGAGATTCTCTGTTTACTTGCCGTGCGTGTGACGTCATATCTTTGCGATAAAATTTGTGCCATGACTCGCTGGGATCTTCGGCATAATAGGCCATTGGTAAAGGGAATTGACGAGTTATTTGGCATCCATGCAACAATAGTATATGCATAGAGGGATTCATTCGCACCCAGGGAAACAGCTCGCAATGCTTTTTCTATAAGTTTTCCGGCAAAATTTTTCCAATAAATCTGAATCCAACTCGATTTTGCATTTAAAGAAAGATAATATTGTTGCAACAACTTGGATGAAGTGAACATCGAGTTCTAAGCTTTCCGCAAATTTTCGAGGCTGTTGGAAGCATTTTCTTGCTAAGTTTCCAGTATTAGTCGTAACGTGACCTTGC
The DNA here is from genome assembly GCA_010014905.2 of Druon quercuslanigerum. Taxonomy (NCBI): domain Eukaryota; kingdom Metazoa; phylum Arthropoda; class Insecta; order Hymenoptera; family Cynipidae; genus Druon; species Druon quercuslanigerum. Next base: position 14,044 of record JAAAKG020178565.1, read on the forward strand.
AAAGCCTGGTCAGCTCTTACTCCGAAGGCATCATACAGATTTTCCTGGATTATAGCTTTTTGCACCTTGAATGGTTCTAGAAGATACATATTGCTAATTAAAATTTCAATATCTAGCCTTTTGGTTCTTTTTTAATATCCCACGTTCTTATCCTTTTTGTGTTCCTGTATGCGATATGCAAAATATGTTCAAAACTTTTATTCTCATACTGCAAAAGACCTAATCCCAATTTTAGATAAGAATCTGTAGGAGCGAAATCGTCTTCTAAATTTCCAAAATCACAAACTGTTCGATTACACATTGGGAATCTACATGTAGCCCTGTTTCCAACGATTGTATTGGCGCATTTGCCGTCATATAACGTTTTTGAGACGAGAAATTTTATCTTAGCACGTTTTCCATTCTTTATTCGGAATGTATGAGAAACAAGAGAATTAATTTCCTCACCCAGTCTATTATTTTCTTTGATTGTAGCAGCTTCATCTTCTTTTTCAAGAATCTCCAGATTTTTCAACTGTATAACAATAAAAATGCTTACAAAAAGTGAAGAGAAATTCCAAATTCCGCAAATTCTCCCACTTCACAGCAACAGCATCACATAATCTCTCAGCGGTTTTGTTCAAGATTTTTTGCAAAGGAACTACAATTTAAATTTCAGAAATGCTTAGACCATCCTTTTTCTCCAGCTCACACTCTACCATAGCTTCACGAAGCTTATCATAGCATGGATACAATTTGCAGTTTCTAGATAGATAATCCTTCACCAATGCTTTATAGGAATTCCTATTTAGATTATTTTCTAAATAGAAAGCTAAGACACTTTCCTCTAAATGTCTCACTTCATTGCATGCACCCTCATTTTCTCCTTCACTTGAACATTCAGCTTCACAGGCTTGTCTCTTTCCATTAATGCTAAGTGCTAATTTTAGAAGTTCAGAGTCAGTTTCCGCAAATTTTAGCAGTTCGAGCGCTCGCCAATAGCGTGAACTGTAGAAGGCCTTGCTTACATCAATCCGTTTCCTCCCACTGTTTTGACGTACCCGTGATATTTGTTTTTGGTCGACCAGCTGTTTTTTTCTTTACAATTTTTTGGTCACTCATACTGGAAGCAATTAAAAATTTGTTTCCTCAAAAAACGTAAAAATATATGAGAGAAAGCTGGGCAACGCAAAAAACTAGTTAGTTACATTTGTCATGAAGCTTATTTTTCCATACAGATATGCCAAATAATATTCACTACTAGGAATTCTATTTTCGGATTTGAGTTTGGCGACCTCAGAAACGTAAATATGACTAATTTTGTAAAGTATACCACATTCTTATCATTTTTGTCTCGCCATATCAAAACTGCTTTTTTATTTTTGAAGTATGACGTCACGTCAGATTTGGACCCAGCGACCTCAAAAACCTTAACATGTAACATTTTGTGAAGTTGATAAAGTTTTTCCAATTTTCGTTCCGCCATATTGAATTCGCCAATTCTTATTTTCCTATTCTCACATCAGATTCACATTCAGCGACTGCAAAAACGTAAATATAGATAATTTAGTGAAGTTGCCCGAATTTTTCTAATTTTGTTCCGCCATTTTGAATCTGCCATTGTCTATTTTTAGATTCATTTAGCAGATTCCGATGAAGCAACCTCAAAAACCTTAAAATAATGAACTCCGTCAAGTCACGAACATGCAAACGATTAGTGCCTCTTCATATTGAATTTTTAACCTTTAACTTGTTTTTTTTTGTAAAGGGAACGTGCTACGTCATTTTACGTAGCAGATTTTAATTCAACATCAAAAAATCTATAAAATGTGATGTATTGCAACATGAGAAACTATTTCTTTGGCAGTTCTGGTACAATTTTATACATTTTTTCAAAAAATTACGGTATTTTCACGAATATACCGGCCTGGAAAATTCGGAAAAAGTTTTCCCTATAATTTTTCCTCATAATGTAATCAGTAAGCTCTAACCTCGTCCAAGGAACATCCATTTTGGACGGTTCGTTTGAGAGATATTAGGTTTTGAAAGAAAATGTTGGAAAATACCCCACGACGTATATCGATTCTATATAGATCGACCACCGGTTATTTGACCTTTTGGCTGGCCATATTCCCGTCCTTGTCACTTCATAACCCTGGCCGTGTCTATATTTAGCGGACAACAAAAGCCGACGTCCAGGGATAGTCGGCAGTACATTTGCTAGTGCCAATAAATCTGACAATGGGTGCATTGGATAAAGACACGCCCCCGCTTTTTTGCGTAAACTATTACACTAAAAGAAATAATTAAACGGTACACGCATAATTCTGGTTATTCCAACCATGCTGCATTGCTCGCGATGCTACAACCTTACAAAATTGCTATTTTAGACATACCATATAGTATTATATCTAGACTAAGAATATTTTATTCGCAAAGTATCCTAAACCGTAATCCTAAGTAATAGACTTGTGTGCCTGAATATTTCATATCTGAGTTAGCATGCTGCAGCTATACCGAAATGGCTGTCATAATACAATGTAGAACCATGTAGCATAAAATGATTCGTTATAAGTAAAAATGTGTCTTGTGAAATCTTGAAGATAAACAAGAACAATTGAGCTGAAAAACCGAGAGTTATACTCATACATTTTAAAGGTTTAAATGCTGTAGGTTAATGAGCCTGAAACGAATATATCAACAAAATTGTATAGCTTACAGACCCGAAAATCTTATAAAACGTAATCCAATGCGACAGTTTTTAACGACAGCGTACTTTGGAGAATATTTTTTATTCATAAAATGATAGGAAAAATCTTAAAAAATTCATGGTGGTACTTTAAACATTTCTTAAGAAAGTGCTGTTAAAAAATTTGCAGGATTTCACAAATTTCTCATTTTTGTAGATGAATATGCAACTGTGCTATCTTCAGTTCTAATTGAGATAATGAAGTGATTAAAATTAGAGGTAGTTAGTTAAAATACCTGTAATTACTTACAATTTGGAAGTAGTGTATGCTTCTTCTTCGCTTCGAGCAAATTGCCATACTTGAGGACAGTTTTTTATTCATTAGTTTTTTTATATTGGAAAACAAGTGTACGAAGTCAGGGAGATGCACTTTTTATGGAATCGTTCTCGTCTTTACTCAGCAAAATTTTGGAAACACGTGCGGAGGAAAGATGAGGACAATACAATGAAAAAAGGTACCCCCGCTGGCTTCTTATACTTGCTTTCCAACATAAAAAACTGTCATCAAATATCGCATAGTTGCATATTTATGTACAAAAAACCTACAATGTTACATTATGCCAATTTTTCAATAGAAATTTGTTGAGAAGCGTTTAAAATATCACCATAAACTTTTGAAGATTTTTCCTATTATTTGTTCAATAAAAAACTATTCTCCAAAGTTCGCTGTCGTTAAAAATTGTCAAATTTCCTTACGTTTTATCAGATTTTTAGGCCAGTAAGCTATACATTTTTTTTTCATATTCATTTCATTTCAAATGATCCTTCATTCATCAAGCTACTATTTTTTCTTCACTTACTTTTCTAACGTCAAAGCCAGAGGACTCGAATTTTCTCGCCGATAGTAGATGAAATTTATATTTCTCTTGTAGTTAAAGCACATTATCTATCAATTGAAAGTAAATATATTTTATTAATGGGATATTTATCTCTAATTTGTTCATTAACGAACATGACACGAAAGGCGTGACCAAGGGCACAAGCGTCGCTTCAGATTGAGTCAGATGACGCTAGCAAGACATAGTCGGTATGGTGTTTCTTGGGAAAATTGAATCCCAAAATCAAATATAATACCTTCACCACACTAGTATTCGTGTACCTTCTATCTTTATGACTCGAAACAGAAAAACGTATGGTTAATAAGAAAATATTTTTTTATCAATTCAGACAGAAATTCTCAACCATAATCTTATGGCTAATCCTCAAATGTATTTAGTTCATTTTGAGAAACTGGATATAATCCGACGATGTGTGAAAATTCTGGCGCCTTTGTTCTGCCATTCTAAGGAAAACCTTACGTACGTAAAATTCTCGTTAAGGTTGACTTCAACATTGCAGGCATCAGAAAATAAACGATAATCAAGAACCCCAAATGGGTAGTCGAATGCACGAACCCCCAGGTATCTGTTTCGTGATGAGTAATACCTATTAACAAAAAAAAAAAAAAAGAAACCAGACCCAAGAGTGAAATTTGGCCGTCATTTTTTATACCTATTAATTCTATCAATTAATTTAAATCATTCATTACAATGTAAGGAACGGACTTGATGATTATTTATCGCAAATCCCCTTACGTACGTCTTTTCTTAGCATAAGTCAGTATTCTCAGCCTAGAGTTAACCCAATACATCCTGATGTTGAAAATTCAAAATTTTTATTTGCTTTTACAGGTCCTTTTTGATTTTTCACTCCAGTTGAAAGTGAATTTTAGATGATTATTTTGAATTCATTATTGAAACGCAGTTTAGTTCACTTGTATTCCGTTTCTTTATATCCACTTCATGTATGAGTTGACCGTCACATACAGCAAACAGGCTTATTTAACATGGAAAAGCGTAATTTATTTCCACATTTTATTTTTGTAGAAAGGTCAAAGGTGACATATACAGTAATCCCAGATCGAGTAATTTATATTTTAAGAAATTGAATACACTTCTAAAATCTCGAAACTAAGACCACTTCATAATCACCTAACAATAATTGTTTACGTCCATACGAATTGAGATATTGAGTTAAAAATTTAGGAAATTAAATAGAAGGCACTGATGAAAGTTTGCATACATCCACATTTTTTGAGTTACAAAAAAATTATTTTATTCAATTTCAAAAATTTTAAACTCGATAGCTACATTTGCGTGGACGACAGTTGTCTAAAAAAATATTTTGAGGTTAGTATGACAGCGGAAAGATACAAACTTGCAGCAACCACTTTTTCGTCTGGAATAGAGAAAATGAATATCCCTGATTTCGGTGTAATGCAATTGGAGGTCAAGTTTTTTGTTTTCCTTCTGTTTCCTAATGTGTCAATTTAATTACCGCCTGGAATCGAAATAACTCTAGATTATTATTACCAGAACAGAAAATCTATTTAACATTACGATGTTTCTATTAATCCAGCTTTTTAGTGCAACTACACCAAACAAACTGAAACGGCTATGCGCCCAGCTTTTGGACGAACTGACAGTCCAAACTTAAATGGATACTCGTCCAACTTTTCTTCATGGTTTTTCCTATCAATACTGTGAGAATGAAATAATGACGATATCAATTAATATATGTCCAGAAGCTTCACCTGACGCTTTGTGTGTTATCCGCGATCTCCGAGTTATTAGTCGCTGTTATTATGACAACCTTTTCACCGTGTATAAATACTGCAGATAAAAAAGTGCATGTGTTTGTCACTAAACGAAGGAAATAAAGGATCTCTTTTACTCTAGCAATTTAAACCACAAATTACAACGATCTACTGTATTTTGAGGCGATACTTACTTTTTGAAGTAGGTCGTTAAAGAGCAAATAGATGTAGCGAGGTATTTGAAAGGATAGGACAACCTTGACCTTAGTTTGTGCACGTAGTCCAGTCGAACTTCAACTTCGTGTTCGTCGCATGAGGTCAGGAAGGCGGGCAAAAATAGATGACGTGTGAGTCCAACGAGGCATTTGCAACTTCCTGAAACTACTGGGTGACGACGGGAAAATTCACGTCACCGACGTAAAGAGCTAGTGAGAGAGAATTAAAAAAGCAAAACAACAAATTCAACCCTCTCAAGTACCGTGACCTTTACAACAGTTCTATAGACAGATCCCCTGGCACGAAAGAGTAACGACGTTCTCGGGTACGTGCACTATCGATCTTAGAAACAGTCCTATATAATAATATGCTTAGCATGTTCCACCCGCTTTTTCATTTTCCTAAAGACAGTGCGAAAAAACGTCATTTAGGTTTTTACGATTCACAAGCAATATAGAATAACTGGCACGGTCCACAAATTATCATAAAAGACATATGTATTTGTTTTATGTACATAATTTTTGCCTAATAAATAAATTATGCAAATAATAGGGGTGTCCGCGAAGTGCAATATACTGGGTGTGCAAAAAGTCTGGAAACACCTAAATATCTGTCCAGATAAAATATTATTCAAAATATTGAAGGTCATTCTTGGAGTAACTTTCAACGATAAATCCAAAGGTGACCTTCAATTTGGTCTTGAACTTGACCTTCAAGGACTGAGCTCGTCGACAAAAGCGCTATACGACACAGTATTGCGCTCAGGACGTTCCATCTAAAAAGGATACTCCTCGATGCAAATACAAACGTCTTATCAGACAGATTTGGTCTTTCGAACTGTCGGCGAGGAGCAAAGTATCTGCAACGAACATGCTTTCCGCCGCGGCAGTACTGTATTCACTTGGAGTTGCATGTATTTATTTGGAACTGTATGTATTCATTTGGAGCTTGCAAATCTTTTTTTTAAAGGACAGGAAATACTAAGAAGTGGACAAAATAGCCAAATGCATCAAACATTATCCATCTCGGGCACTCACTCCTAAAGGCCCGCATTAAAAAAGCACAGGAGAACAACTTCCACACACTGCTCCTCGACAAAAGTATCAGCAGCATTTACCGCAGAAATGTAAATGAACAGTCGATGTGGTTTGAGCTAACGTGTGTCTATGCATTTGTAGTATATATGTGTGTAGTATCTATTTATTTAACTCACGCGGGAACGACGTACATCAAAAGGCACAATGCGGCACAAGAGTGCTTTATTAGCATATCTGTAACCATGTTCGTTATCGAATTTTTGGGCACCAGCCAACAAGAACATCACAAGCAAAGAGAATAAAAATAAATAGAGGTATAAAGACCTTAAAAGGGCGAAAAAAGTCAGCGAAATACTAAGGCACTTGGTGGAAAAACGTATGAGGCGGTGTCCATCGCAGAATGTAACCACACATTCCACGGTCGTGAAACGTGATTAAAGCTGACCCGTTACCGTGATTTCTTCGTGAGTAGATGCACATTTCTTGAATAGCAGCCGCTCCCAGTGAAGTCCCGCGGTTGTCTTTATGACATATTTCTAAATATATCGTACCTCAAAATCTGTAGATCGTGGTCCCATATTTAAATATGCCTATCTTCTTATCCATCATTTTTGCAAAATGGCTCGGGTTGGGTTGTGTTCAGTCCAAAACTCTTTGAGACTCAATAAGCCTGAACAAGCCTGAAACCCCGACTCCGGCCCGAACAAGAAACTTGCGAGCTTCGTATTCGCTCATATTTCACACTATTTCTATTCACATAACGTTGGATTATATTCATGCTCTGCCTTAGAGCATTATTGTGCAACTCGATCAAGGGACACATAACATAAAAATTCGGTGTATACCGATTGCATTATTGCAATCTGACATTCAAAAGTTATTGCACTGATTGAAAGCTGAAAATAGAGTGATTGCAATGAACTTTGTACATCAATTGCAGGAGTTGTGTACCCCTCTAACTCGATTTTAGAGGCTTTTTTCGATAGCTTATCGATCCACCCATTTATAGACTGTAAAACTCTTCATGCCGGACTCCAAATACACAGGTGGTAAAATTTACCGAATTGCCTCACCATCTTTGCCTATTTTTAGAAGAAATTTAATATTGACTCTTTAATCGGTTACAAAACTCTCGCTCCGTTCTGCTGACAAGGCCAACAATAAGTTCACAAAAATAGGCTACAAAGAAGAAATCACACTCTACCGTAACCAAACTTTTACCGCAGACAGCTGAGGCTTCCCCTGGATATTACAACTTATTATCGACACCTCTTATCTAATAAGTAATAAATATAAAGTAATAAATGTAGCGTGCTCTACAATAGTGCACTATATGCCATTTGCCGCAAGGATAATTTTGTAACTATATTCACATATTAGATGACCCTTACGACAAATGGCGCATAATACATTGTTGCAGAGTATGCTTTTATTTCATAGCTCACTTTTAAAAAATTGTTTTAATTTCGAATTAATTTAGAACAAATATATACTGACAATAAACAACCCCAATTAGCACATAGCCCGAGACCTAAAGTGGCATATGGTATGATTCGTACTGGTTTTCCACAGTTTTGTACAAAACCGCATGCGATTTAACATCTACGTTAAATCATCCGCAAGTTTATGTAAAATTAGAGTTCTTTATAGATTGGATCTTATTGCTCAGAAATTAACCAAAAGTTACATAAAAAAAGCTATAAATGAACTTGTACTAAAAATATTTTGTCAGAAATTGACTGATTGTGAATTTTTGTCCATTACAATGTAAACAAGAATTCAGACGATGTCAATATTTTCCCGAGCCTAACTATTATAGATTTTTATTAATAACGGTGCGCCAACTTAGCTTCTGCGCCAACTTGCCCTTAACTCCCTTATTTGTTTAAATCTTTTGGAAACTTTAAAATTGTGTGCAATTTTTTAAAATCACTTGATAATTTTTCAAACCCGTAAAATCTTTTGAATTGCCCTTTGAAATCTTTGAAGTCGCGTGAACTGTTCTTACCTTTAAATTGTTTTTTCAAATCCGTTGCAATTTTTTAATTTCGTGAAATATTTCTAAATCCGTGAAAACATTTCACAATTTTTGTTGTATTCAATTTTTTTTAAATTATTCAAATAATACAAATAAAAATTGCCTAGAAAATATTGTTCAAATTGCTATATATTAATAAAACTTTCCCCAGGAGATTCACTTACTAAATTGACCGTGTCTAGGTTTACTGAAATTCGGTGAGTGTGGATCAAGTTGTTCCTTTATGCGTCTATAGATACAATAATTCTTATTGTATTATATTCATACGAAACAACTAAATTAGGAAATAAATATTCTTTTTAAAAGTTACATCCTTCTTAATTTTCAACTATTATTTTATTTATTAAAGTAACTATATACCTGAAACTATCTATTAATAACCCTTAAATGGTAACGTCATTTTCGGCACCTTCAAATGGTAACGCTGAGAATAAGGATCAATAACTATCTTACCGATTTGATCATTTATTTAAAAAATACAATAAAATAAACAAATAAAACCATGAAGAATGCACCGATTTGTTTAAAAAATCATTTAGATATAATTACTTTTTTTTTAATTAAACGGGAAATTAAAGCTTAAGAATGGTGCTTTGATTTAAAAAATTGAGATACTGCATGAATAAAATGAACTTTAGTTTTGAGCATGAAAATCAAGTTTTTTCAAAGTACGTAACGAGGTATAATTTCCAAAAAAAAAATAGACATTGTCTCATTTTTTAATGAGGACCACTTTTTTCCGCAGGATTAGCAAACGTGCGGCGACAGCACAGAAGGCTGTGAGATTGGTTTCGCTCCTCGTGCTGATTTACGAATCAGAGCGTTGAAATATCCGATTCTGACTATCGACATTGAGAATCAATACTTGAATCCGGAAATTGAACTTTTTCACCGAAAAATATGAAATAGGATATGATATCTGACGTCACAACATCAAGCTATTAATATCTGCTATCTCAAAAATTGAAGTTTTTCGCCCCTAAACAAAATAATTTATATCGTAAATGTTTATCGCAACTTTATCATCTTACACTGAAAATGGCCCAGATCTGCTACCGCCTCAATCACTGCTTTTGTTGCACGCCGACACATATAGGGCCGGGTAAGGCCCTATATTGGTATACCGCATTACTATTTCAAACTGGACCATCTACTTTGTATCCCACTATCCATCGCAGTATGAAGGGGGATAGCTTACAAGTTGTAAACTGTGTAATTCACCATTTTTAATTCACAATCGGAAAACGTAACGTCTACCAGCTTGTAAGTGAAACCTTACTATGTGGAGCAGTAATTTAAACAGCGTGTATACCAATGCTAATGCACTCTAGAATGTCAAACTGTAATAGCTGCTTTATGTATTGCTACAAATCGTATTTCGACTAGTACACGGAAAGAAAAGGTATAGTTGCCACAACCATATTTATTGAAGAACATGGGCCAGCCATATTTAAGGTTGCTGCAACCATATTATGGCCTGTCCAACCATTTCACTTAGTACCTTGCATCCATAGCTAAAGTTGCATCAACTATGACTGTGGATAACTTGACAAAATTACGTCTAACAATATGTTAATGGTTGTAGGCAACCATACATTTTCTTTCCGAGTATACTTTCAGATTACTATGGTTCACACTGTATTCAATACTATGAAAACTGCTGATTTCACAGTGGGTACGCTTTAAATCTCAGCTTTACTGTTCGAAATTGTACATCTTACAGTGTACTTTTTTCCGTGATATTTTTTTGAAGATTTGAATCAGCAATGAAGCTGAATAAAGTTTTAAATGTTTTAGATAAGCCGCAAAAGTATTAAAAGTATTGTTTATCAGAAGTTCTCCGCCTTTTAATAAATATAACAGGAAATTTAAAAAGAAAAAGAAAAGTTGCTTCTAATTTTTTTTTTATTGATCTGTATGTTAGATTAGTGATTACTTGCTTTAGTTAAACTCGTATATCCTCTTTATTATTTATCGAAAAATATTTTTGTCTCCGGAATATTAAAACCAAGGTTAATTTTGAAATCTATATTGATTATTAAAAAAAAACTGATTAAGTTGTTATCTTATTCGAATTAAAAAGGAGTCCATTTTTTAATATAAAAAATCAATGGGATCAACAAAGAGTCCAGGTGGGAAAATTTTTTACAATAAATCTGAAAATAAATACAATAGATTACAACCAACATTTTAAGAAAGTACAACTTCTTTCTATTATAATAACATTGCCTCAATGTAAGATATTTCATTTTTAACAATTCAATTTTTAAAAAAATTAATAAGTTTAAAATGAATTATTTGAAATAAAAAGCCTTGAATCGTTTTTAATAAATAAATTTTTTTATCAAAACTCCCTAAAAAAACTATTAATAATTTTCTGAATTAATTTGAAAATAATATTTAATGAGATTTCCAAAATTTTCTGAAAAGAATCTGGATGATTCTAAAATAGTTTTTTTTACTTTTACAGGATTTTCAAAAAAATTGAAGAAAAACTTCCTCTTCCAAGATGATAAAATTATTATTAGATTCCTGGAGATATTTTTTATCCTTTTTTTTAAACAAAATTTTTAAAACAAATTTAATGTATGAATTAATCTTTCGAGCCATCTACACTTCGCATTGCCGACTGATGTTCGACTGCGCACGTCGAGGTGCAGATATATTTCCTCAGACTGCCTAGGACTTCCTGTAATACCAGCGGGCTATTTTTCGTCTTGGGACGTTATAAAAATTCTTTAGAGCCGAATAAAAAATATTCACAACTTTTCTACAATTCCTCGTGGACTGAATTTGGCTTCTTACTTAAATTTTTTATAGTAAATACAGAACACTTTTTCCTGGACTACTACAGAGAATTACAAGACTCGTTTGCATTTAGTGTTGAAAAGTTTGACATCTTTTATCAAAAGTCATTCAAAATCTCCAACATTTTAGTACCCGTCCAAGACTCATTGACTAATTCTACACTGTTTGCAGGACGTATTTTTTCCGAGTAGCCACTTTCTGAAATAATACATTTCTCAGGGTAGCTGCGAATAAAGATTAGTGAAAAATAAATAATAAAGGATAAAATCATGTTAATGGACAAAATTTGTACTTTATTTTGCAATATCTAAATAGGCAGTCCTGAGCCGAGGTAAAGAATTTAATATAATGAATTTTCAAATTATTCTGCACAGTTGATATAATATTTAATTTAATATTTAGTGTAATAGAACTCTGTTTGTATATATGCATTGATAACATTTTACATTCTCATCGACAATGTGACGTGAAAGCGAAAATAATTTTAATAATTATTTGTAAATGTATTATATGTATATGTTCGAAAAACTACTTAGATACTATTTTTACCCCTTTTTAAGATAGTTGCAAAAAAATCTTTCTGATTGTACAATTTATTATAAAGGTACAGAAATATACGCTGAAGTAAAGGAATTTCCTTCTTCATTTTAAATCAAAGACAAATTTAGTCATTTGTATATGAAGAACATATAACATGGAACGCAAAGCGCCTCAAACTTTTGGTTTTCTATTATACGATTAATAGAAACGAGAGCGGAGCGCGAGGTTTACATGATTTTTAAACTAAATATCGAGCACGAAGCGCGAGTGTCTTGATGAGATGAGAATGTGTTTCTTAAGGTTGATAGAACCATAAGGAAATTAGTTGTTCTTTTTATG
>JAAAKG020178576.1:0-26322 GCA_010014905.2 Druon quercuslanigerum
CCCCCCCCCTCCCCAAAAATAAAATTTAATAATAACGTTAGATAACGGAGTAGGGTGAAATCTTACTGTTTTTTAATAATCAACAAAGTAGTTTCATTTTCAACGTTTTAACGAAAAAAGATGAGTTCTCAACGCCAAATGTAATACCTGATATTTTAAGCAAGAGAACATTTTCAATTTAAATCAAAAGCAGCTGAATAGAATAAAAAATAACCAATTTTGAATAAAGTTACAAATAGTTACTAAAAGCCAGAAATGTTTAATTATTAAATTAAGTTAACAAGCATAATTTTTCAAACAATTTATTATTCATAATAATATTGTCTTAGAATAATGCAAGAAAGTCGAACTTTTGTCTAATATTGTCTCATAAAGCTGAAAAATTCTGTTTAAAACATGAAAATGTATAATAAAGCATAGGCTATATGCTATACTCAAAATATAAACTCAGCGTCAATTTTTCTAGGAATTTCAGTCAAATTTATTTCTTCTTTTTTAGCCATTCAGACATTCTTTTGAAACTTCTAAACAACTTTTCAAATCATTCGAGTTTTCCCTCAAACTTTAAATAAATCCTGAAAAATTAAAATAATGCGTCAAAATCTTCCAGAATATTTTCTGAATATTTTGGAAATCCTTTCAAGTCTTCTTAAATATACTATTACATTAATTTAAAAAATTAAAGAATCATTATTAATTTTCCAATTTTTAAATAAATATCGGTAAACTGCAAAATGCAAAATTCTAATTTTCATAAATTCTGCAAATCGAATATTCAACAAAAAATTCAAGCTATAATTTTAAATGCTCTAAATAAATTTAAGAATTAATCAAACAATTTGAATTTTGTTTTTAAACTATATCATTTTGAGCAATTTTCATTGAAAAGCATTAAAACTTGAAAGAATACAATTATTTTGAATCTCTCCAAACCTGCTAAATATCTTTTAAGCAAATCCATTTTTGTATGCTTAATCTTAAAAAATCCTTAGATAGCTTTAAAATTTTGTTTTAAAATATTCAAAAATATACATTTTTGTTTAAATTTGGTTGGTCTCTTTTCAGATTTTAAATTATTTTTTATTTTCTTTAATTTGTAAATATCTCTAAAATTTATTTAAATTTTTTATAAAACTCTTCATCAATCCTGTAAAATAAAATAAATAAATTTAAAAATTCTAATTTTGATATAAGATTTTTCAAATCTTTTGAAATATTCTCAAATATTCTCTTAAAATTAATGTTGTAAAGTAAAAAAACATTTCTTAATTTCATGGAATCTCAATGAAGTTTTTGTGTACAATTTTACTGTGAATTATTTTTGAAATTCTTTCAAAAATTCGGAATACCGTTTAAAATGATTTAACTTTTGCATATTATTTTTAATAACACCTGCAAATTTGTTTACATTGCTCAAAAATCTTCCAGATTATTTTTTCTACAATTTTGGAAATCTGTTTAAAACTGTTTTAAAATACTTTTAAGACTAATGAAGGCATTTATACAAAACTTTCAAACTTTTAACCAATTAGGACTTTTTAATACACGAATTTTTAATCAAATAATGGGATTCTCAACTAAAAAGAAGTGCAAAAATAACACTATCACATTCAATTTAAAATTGGAGCGAATTTTGAATCAAGTTCACATTTTCCTCTTTAATGAAACTATTATTGTTTTTTAAGTCTTTTGACTTAACCAATTACATTTTATTTTATTTCTTTAATTTTCCGCCATTTTAAATTTCTGTAATCTCATTCTCATTCTCCATGAGTCCAATCCTCGTTTGCTTCACTTAATTTCCACTATCTGTAGCATTTTGCGATTCTCAAGGATATCTTTGCGGCAAACCTGCAAATCGAAAGCGCAAGGTCACCCATGTATTTTGCATGAATGATCTTAAGATCTATGCTAAAAATAAAGAGCAACTATATGTAGCTCTAGGGATTTTTGAATGATACATTAAGGAAGTAGGAATGTAATTTGAGTTAGAAAAATGCTCCAAGGTTTATTTGAAGTGAGGAAACCTTCATGGCATCTCTGAAGACCCTGAGCTCGTCGATAGCCTATAGAGAAGAGGCGCTATACGACACCTTTGCGCTGGAGAGACTTATACGTACCTGGGCGTGCCATAGAGACACATTTAAGATGTGAAATCTATAAAGGATACACTCCGAAGCAGCTATAAACGACTCATCCGGCAGATTTGGTCTTCCGAACTGTCGGCGAGAAATAAAGTATCTGCAACGAACATGCTTGCCGTCCCGTTAGTACTCCATTCATTTGGAGTGGTTCCATGGATAAAGAATGAGCTCAGATCCCTGGATATCGGGACACGAAAGGTTATGCACATAAACAAAAGCATGCATCTGAAGTCTACTGTTTCGCGAGTCTACATCTCAGGCCGCCAAGGTGGTCGCGGAATATTCAATCTCGAATGTTTTCACAACAGGATTATTTTGGGTGCAGCACATAGAGTCGCAAATGGAGGAGACTCTCTTCTTAAAATGGTCAGGATGCATGAAAAACTCGGCAATCGAGCGTTTCTGTACAAAGCAGTGCATCAAATCTTATGCATCTCGAGTACGCACTCCTGAAAGCCCGGGATCAGAAAGCACAGAAGCAAAACTTCTGGGAACAGCTCCTCGATAAGAGAATGCACAGCATCTCCCACAGAAATGTGGTGGATCAGTCAATGGCGTGTGAGCTAACTTTCTTGAAGCGTATACACGTTCATGTTTTATCTAAAGAAATTGAATCAAGGAGGAAAAAAGTGGTTGGCGACCTGATCCGTAGGAAGAAATCCTAATTTTTGAATGATTCCGCTTCTGAATCTTCTGTCGAAAATAAGTCAAGGCAAAGAAAAGGAAAATTTTTCAAAGATGAAGTACCAAATAATTCTCCCAAGATATTAAACGACAAAGATAAAGAAGGAATAGACAACAAAAGTGGACAAAGAAAAAGTCAAGCCAGCTACAAAAAGAAGTAAATCCAGTAAAGAATACATTTCAAGAAAGGCTAAGCAAACATTTCCCGACATAAAAGAAGAAAAAACAATTCACTCTATATGTGTACACTCCAAATAGTGCTAAAAGAATCACTCGAAAAAACATAACAATGGATGAATTCTTATAAATCTTTGTATCAAGATGATTTATGTTTCTATTCAATATTTCCTTGAATATATACGTTTAATATGTGAAAAGTTGTATTATACTATTTTCACGCTATTTTTTCTAATTTGTGACACTATTTACTCTATCTTTGGCCTTGAAAGTGACTCCGAGGCCTGTACATTTAGTGAGTCTTGTATTTTTGAGTCGTCGCTAGTGTCGTAAAAGGAGATTCCCTCTAGGGGTTATAATTTGTTGCTCGTTGGGATGCTTATTAGTTTGGAATTTCTATTGTAGGATATGTCACAGAAATTAGGGCGTTTCGTGTGCATTAGATCGCTTTTGTTAAACTCTCAAGTATTTTTTAGATTGATCGGTTTCTCATCTTCATTCCTATTTCCCTCTGTATCAATGCAAGGTTTATCCCTGATATGTACATTATGTTTTTTCTTATTTTTTTCAATCTAATGTCATAATTAGTTTCGGGTTTGCTCCGACTTATTGGGAGTTGCAGTTTAGGTTTGATTTCATAGGATAGCGCGCAAGGCCTGCGCATGTCCGTAAGTAAAATGCCTACGGGTGTTAATTTGAGGACTAACCTTAACATTGATTGTTTCTTATGTTTTCCGATTATAATTGTAATTACTATATGTACATATTAACCGTTTCTCCATTCGCGAGAGTTAACTTTTGCAAGAAGAGCTTGAAAAGTAAGTAACTGAAATTTTGGATCTTTCCGGTATTTCCTTGCCCACCCAACAATGTGTGGCACCTGTTATTCCTATATCTCACCTTTATACGAATTCAATATAATTTTTATACAAATTTTAGTAATTATAATTTATTATTTACGGACAAATATTTTTCTGTTTCAGTATAATCCAAGAGTTTGCGTGTATCAAAATTTGATCAATTACGTCTTATTTTTAGTTCTCTTTAAATTTCAGGCACAAGGCATGTGCGAGGACAAGGTAATATCACAATCACTTATCGATTTGTCAATGTAATCTAATAAAGAAATATTTTCAGATAATTGAGTACAAATCAATCAAGCTGCAACTACAAAATTCAGTAGTAACTAAAATACATCCGAACACTCTAAAGATTATATTATATAAAATTCAATGTTCCAGATATCTGCACGCTTTAAGATATAGAAAGGGCAAAACTAATATTTAGGTTTACAAATAATCTCATTAAAACGGAGAATAAATCTGAAATAGGCACAAATGTATGTAATTACAGAACTAGGTATGTAGGAGAATTTAGAAAAATATATTTTGCAACTACTGATTTTAGTTTGTTACTTTACGCGAATAATTCATAACTCCAGGAGTTTTTTATAATTAATTAATTCCAAGAATAAGAAGTTGGGTTATGCATGGAAAAGATGCAAGATTCTTTTGCAAATTGCAGGCGTTTATTCACCAAACCTACTTTCAACTTTATTTGCATATGCGATCACAAAAGACTAATTTTCGCTAATACAATATTAATTTAATATTATTGTTCTTTTATCAATTTTTTAAAAATTAAAAATTTAAGGGTTGATAATCGCACCTTTATTTCTTGTTTTAAATCAAATCTCATTCCAGCAATTTTCTTTTCTATTTTATAGTCAACGAAGCTCTATTTTGAAACCCCACAGGCTTCTTTCTTTACCTTCTCTGACTCATTTCTACAGGTAAGCCCTGAAGAACTGAACTGCAAAGTTAACGAAATGTCGGAAAGATTCGTTTTTTTGAACACGATCAAAACCGGAAACACTTCCTTTTTATTGCCATTTGTAACCTCTTGGTAATCTTCCCCTTACTCTATCCCATCCCTTTTCATCTAGCCACGTCTCCACCATTATTATATCATCCCATTGTGTCAAATTTCTCATAAATTCCCTATTTTTTCTCTCCAATCCTGCTATTTTCCAGTAATACATCCTCCATTCTTCCCTACATTCGTTTTTTGTCTCTTTTTGCCTCTTACTATTGCTTATTTTCCTACCTCCCGTTCCTTTCTCTCCTAGTTTCCCTGCCCCTCGCTTCTTACTAACTCTTTCCTTTCTTCATCCCAATCCCAAAAAACTCCGTCTATCTGTATCCTCCTATATTTAACCCATGTTCTTCTTTCCTTTTTTCTTTCCTCCTCCGCTATTTTCCTTAACTTATATTGCATCCTCCTTTCTACACATGAATAATCATCCTCTATTCTTTCCAAGCTTCCATATAACATCCTATTCCTTGTCATCGCTTCCTTCTTCCGTTCCGATTTCGTTAGTTCCACCAGTTCCATTTTCTTCCCTCTTTGCTCTTTCCATCCTATACTTCGCACTTCCTCTATCTCTACTTTTGCATCAATCCTTTTCAGTACCTCTTCCACTCATTCTCCTCTAATCTTTTACCCTTTATCACTATGTTTGCTTATCTTTTTCCCCTCTCTTTTTTTCCTATTCTTTGTTCTATTTTTCTCAGTCTTTTCTTCTCCGTATTCCCACTCACGCCCCCACTAAAATCCTGGTTCGAGCTTTCTATCTTCCTAATCCTACCTTGCATCTCCTCTACCTTTTTATTATTATCCTCCTGCTTCTCTAGTTTTTGCTCCAATGACTGCACCCTCTTTTCTAACTTTTCTCTAACTCACTCCCATTTTTTTAGTTCTTTCCTAAGTTCAGCCATTTCCCGCCTAATTTCATTCCTTAATTTCTCTCCCTTTTTTCCTGTCTTTCTTCGTAAATGCCCATTACTTCTATCATGACTTCGCGAATTTATTTCAGTCTTTCCTCTTTCCTCTGTTCTTCGGTTTCATCTCTCTTTCTTTCAGCCCCCTTACTATACTCAAACTTCTCTACCAAACTCTGCTTTTCCGGCGGCGATCTAAACATTTTTGGATATTTTAGGTTATAACCTAAATCGTCCTTCTCTTAACTGCTTCCCCTCTCCCCTCCCTTCCTTTTGATAAAAGCCTTAATCGATTCTTAGCTTTTTGTTCTTAATCTCTCCTTTTCTATAGTTTTCTTGTACTCCCCCCTTTCTTTCCTTTCTTTGACCTCCTTTTTCTGTGTACTAAACACTTCCTGCTTTAAATCCGATTTATTATCAATGTTAATCTTTCTGCTATTTATGAATCCAATTTCAAATGTTCCCGCCTTCTATCCTTCCCTGCCTCTATCTATCTTTGTTTTAAAAAATATGGGGTCTCTTTAAGAGTTTAATTGATTTTGAATTATAAAAGCTCAGATTACAATATCTTGGGTATCGTGAGTCATGAATCAATCAACTTTGTTTGCATGTGTATTTATTGTATAAAGTTCCTAGGGCCAACCCTTATACGTAAGAAATACACTATGATTACAAGCACTTAACAATGAAATCAATTCTGCGGTCAGAACAAAGTTTCGAGAGGGGATTTCAAGTTGCACACACGCGAACACTCAGAAAAGTGTATGCCTATTTATTATTTTCATGTTCAAAAAATTTCGGGGAGAGAGGAGGTTTATACCATGTTGAAATACCTCCTGGCTACCATCTTGGAAAAATGTACAAATCATGTAATTATAATTAATAGCTGATTGAGTAAGTATAAAATTATAAAAAATTGTAGAATAAGGTAATTAATAAATATAATTATTCACTGTAAGTAATGTTGCGATAACTCCAAAGAAAACATAGTAAACGTTACCGTATGCTAACAGAAGCAATCTAAATTCTAGGATTATTGGCCCACTCAGGAAGATAACCGTCACTCTCGCCTATAACTCCCCAAAGAGTGATAGCAGAAGTATGGAGATTTCGGCCTCGTATTAACATAACGCTTATGGCTGAACGGTTCTGACGGAGCGCGGAAAAATTGTTCACAAGTTGTGCTGTTAAGAAGAAGTTGCTTCTTACTCGTACAAAACAGCGGTTTTCCGTATAATGTTCAACATTAGGTAAAGAAAGAAGATCCGCATATAAAGTTTCAGTATCCGAAAGTTTTACATAAAAACGATTTGTTGCAATATTCCGTGGAGGTCCTGCGTGTAGAAATCCAGCAAGAACAACGTCATCTTGCAATTGTACAGAAACGTAATTTCCTGCCTTAGGAACATTCAAGTCTGCCGACGGTACAACATCAGAATTACCCTGGTTATGGCTGCTACTACTAACTTGTAGAGGTCTTCCCATCGCATCACCGAATCCTATAAGAAAAATAGTTATTTATACAGTTTTTGTGCACTGAAAAAATCATTACTTTAGTAACTAGATACGCAAGAGGAGTTACAGGTATAGTTGCAGATTTCTTTATACTCTCTATATTTAAAATAGTGAGAAGTACTTCACATAGTCTAATTAGTATGATTTTTTAATAATTAATAAGTACGAAACCACTTGATAATCACTGAAAGTCAGTGATTAGTGAATAAATATGTATAGGGTGAGTTAAATAAAAAATTTTCGTCAATTTTATGTGATAATGCTGAAAAGGTTTTGATTTGGGTTTCTATTCTGACATTTTTATCAGTAGTTAGAAAATAAGAAAAAATGAATAAATTTAGACATTTCTCTTCCTACACCTATATGAATGCTGCTAATTGTTTTTACATCTTGAAATTATGTGCAACAAAATTGATCTCCGAGAAAAAAAAACACAATTCCATTGAAGAAAAACAGCAACGAAAAAATCAGATAGTAAAGCAGTCAAAAACTTTACATCTGAAACTTGGACTCATTTCAGATTTATTACAGTGTATAAATAATTTTAATGAAATGTTTAGTTAAGGGGATGTTTAGCAAAAAAGAACGAAGAACACAAACAATATTTTGTCGAGCCAACAACATTTTAATGGTGAAGCAAAGCAGTATTATCGGTTTCGCAACAGTCGGCCACAAGGAAACATTTGCCAATGGATTTCTGAATTAAACACGATCACCAGCAATTGATTAATAACGTGTTGTTTTGTGTAACAATAAAGAATTATTTTGTACATTTCAGAGATCTTTCAATATAAAACATGAATCTTTATTATCAAGCGGACGTTAGCATTCTTGGCAGTCGCAACATTTTTAATATTAATCTGCATGCCATGATTTGTTTCCCAGGGACTTAGCCAAGTTCACCTTTCAGCTAATGTACCTCGAGCATGACAGTCGGGAGCCTTTCGAGGATCTACTAGTAGTCGGAAGTAATCTAGTAGTAATCTCAGGTATGGTTCAAGTATCCTAACTGTGAGTGCGCAACAGCCATCAAATATTACTCTTAAAGGTTTCGCTGATTTTGAAAATTCTACTTCCCTATCGTAGAAATTAATATTTCTAAGGTCAGGAAGCTTCTTTCTTCTGCAAAATAAATTCCTCTTGTCTAGTTCAGGTTAAGAAACAAACAACTGTCCCTGCACCATTTCACTGATCGCATGATGTTACTATGATGTCCTGCATCCCTAGTACAAGTATCGTTATGTTATCTACACAGTTTTGTATGTAAAAACCCAATTCGTTTAACATACGAATCAGGTCATTAATGCCTTCACTTATTACATGTGATTCAGCAGGACCACTATATCTAAAAACGCTGCAATTGCTACTTAATCCTTTCCGCATTGTATTATTATTATTATTATTATTAATGCGGGAGGTAAACACGTAGAGAGCGTCTACGGTAGATCTGCCTTTTTGAGAGGGAAATTGATTCCTATGTAGAGTTTCTCTAGAATCTGGAATGAAGATTGTCCTAAAATGTATCCATGCTACCGCGGTGTATCTCATTGCTAAGCATGTCCGGAATATTTTGCACAATGAACCCACAAAATACTGCAATCCTTATTAAACTAATGCAAGAAATATTTTATAATTTCCTGGAGCTTTAAATGGTATGATTTGTTTGACCACTTATCTCATTTTTATTTTAGCTCTCAACCTTATCTAATTTCCATTTTGGCTCTAAATGTTGGCCTTCCTGATTGATACTTATAGACCACCCCCCAATCGTTTAATCCAACTCTAAACCCAGAAATTATAGAAGTGCATACACGGCAGGTAATTAATTATACTTATTATTAAATTAAATTAGGAGTATTAAATTAGTAAATAAGTAGCAGCAAAAAAGCCGGACGTGTCAATATTAAAGAGTATTCAATTAAAATAACATTATTCTATAATTTTACATGATGCAAGGTCAGGCAAGCGATCAGTTAGTAATTATACGTGAAATTACTTTATTACAGGAAGTCAATATGGATTCAAATTGACGAACCGAAGAAATATGGAGAGTGAAAAAAGTACCCAGACAACGACCAGTTTGAAAAAAGTCAGGGAGTTTCATTGGTTAGGAATAATGGTCAGAGAAAATGAAAAATTGGTGAGGGTAAAATTAGAGAATTTTTGTAAAGAAGATTTGCAGTAAACCTGATATATTATTGTTCCTGATATTGTATGTGATCTTTTTAGTTGTGAACTTTATTAATTGTTTCAAAATTCAACCGTTTTTTCGAAACGCTATCTTTTTTGGCTGAAAATTCACCATTTGGGGTTGAAAATTAAAGTATTTTCGGAAATAATTTACGTTTTGCTTGAAATTTCTATTTTGATAATTAAAAGTCACCTGGAATCTTTTTTAGATGAAAATTCAACTTTTATTTTCCAATTTATCTTTTTAATGTAAAAAATCGTCTATTTTAGTAGAAATTACATCTTTCTTGGATAAAAATACTACTATTCGATCGAAAATTCCTAATTTTAGTTAATAATTTATCTCTTTGGTTAAAGATTTAATTATTTTGGAGTATAAATTACTTTGGTCATACGGTCATCATACAATAAAAACAAAAGATTCTGATGTTACTGAATCATTCTGCATTTGTCCATAAATATAAAAACCTTACATTTCGACCTTCATTACAGCTCTTCTTCAGAGTCAAATTATCACCTGTAGTGAAAAAAGTTATTTTAATCCATAAGACATTTAAAAATTCTATCTTCGTCACATTCTTCAAATTGGAGTCAAAAACCATTTTACTTAAAATCTTAAATATTACATTTTACTATAATCAACTAAAATCAACATTGTTCAGAAATGGAACTGAGGTCTCAACATTTGTACACATTACATTTCAAAAAATTATTAACACTGCGTTTTGTTTTGGGCAGACGTTTCGACTAACCTAAAAGAATAACCACGTTATTAAAAACACGGTCGAAGGAAATTTTACAGTGAAGGAATACTCCAATTTACACTGAATATACATATATGTTTAATTATTTTGTTGAAAACTGTTGATTTTCAAACAATAAATGTAATATTTGATATTTTAACTTTAATATAAAACAGTTAAATTCAACCAAAAACATCGAATTTGCAAAGAAAATGCTTGAATATTCATCTTGAAATACCTTCCATTTGAATTGTTTTTCAGTTTAAAGAATATTTTTTGCAGAAAAAGGAGAAAAAGTTTCACCAGCATGATTTCTGTGACCGGATCGAAGGGTAGCTTTCCGCCCCACGAGCCCTCGGATAGTGGAAGGGGTTTGGCCAACACTACCTCTGTGACAGGTCTAAAGGAGGGTCTTCCTGCCTCCACGAGACGTTGGAAAGGGAAAGGGTTTGACCAACATAATTTCTGTGATCAGTCATAGGTTTGCTTTTCCGCCAAACAAGACGCTGGAAAGGGGACGGGGTTCGACCAACATGATTTCTGTGAGCAGTCAACCCTTTCCACCCCCACGAGACGTTGGACGGGAGAAGGAGTTTAACCAACATGATTTCTGTGACCGGTCAAACGGGTGACTTTCCGCTCCCACGAGCCTTTGAAAAGTAGAAGGGATTTGACTAAAACTACCTCTGTGACCGGTCAAAGGGTTGCCTTCCTGCCTCCACGAGACGTTAAAAATTGAAGCGGTTTGACCAACAGGATTTATGTGACTGGTCAAGGGGATGACTTCCCGCCCCACGAGACCTTGTCAAGTGGAAGGGGGTTGACCCACACTATCTCTGTGACATTTCAGAGGGGTGCCTTCCCACCTCCACGAGACGTTGGAAAGGGGAAGGGTTTGACCAACATAATTTCTGTGACCGGTCATAGGTTTGCCTTTCCGCCAAACAAGACGCTGAAAAGGGGACGGGGTTCGACCAGCATGATTTCTGTGACCAGTCAAAGGGGTCACTTTCCGCCCCTACGAGACTTTGGAAAGTGGTACGGTGTTGACCCCTGATAAAATCACTCTTAAATCACATAAACCTACTCTAACATGTCTGACAGTAGCTTTGGTATGTTAAAAGTATATTTTTGACCGATACCGGCAGAGAAATTTATTGCTGGTACCGACAGAAAACTTTTTTGCCGGCACCAATACTATGGATATAACGCAAGATCTTTAAAAATCTGACCAAAAGAAATCAAAACCTGCGAGTCCTTTTTGGGTTTTAAATCTGTAACAGATTGTAGTGCAGTACAACTGTAAACTAAAAATATTAAATACAATCAATGAACATGGAATAGATTTGTCCAAATTTAGGGGACCGGGTTACGAGGGAGCAAATTTAATGTCGGGTGTATATGAAGGTGTACAAACCCTTATAAAAGAGCATGTATCCTATGCTGCTTACGTTCATTGTGCAGCACACTCTTTGAATTTAATTTTAAATGACGCTGCTAAAGGCATTTCCGAAGTATCAATATTTTTTAACAATTTGGAAGTAATATATACTTTTTTCGAGAATAGCATAAAACGCTGGACAATGTTGATTAATGCTTCATCTGATAAATATAAAATTACTCTTGAAAAAGTATGCCACATAGATGGTCGTCAAGGAATGACGCATTATTTGCTATAAGAAAAAATTATACAATAGAAATTAAATCCTTATATTATACCTATAAATTTAATTTGAAATAAAAAAGAGTCTCAAAATATAATAAATATGTTAGAGAGTTTGCAACGAAGCTACAACCCCCCCGCTCCCGTACGGCCCTGCGGGCCCAGGACTACAGGGGGGGAGAACCCCCCTTCCTGGGGCTAATGCCCAAAAAATCACCCCCCCCCCCCCCCCGAGAATCCAGTCTTGTGCTCTCTGCGCCTCGATACGGGGAACTTTCCGTCTCCAACCCCTATACGATCTTCAATTAACGCCGTATTCCACTGATTTCGACATCACCGGAAGCCTGAATTCACCCTGATGCCATCCGGTACCTATCAATCTATTGTCGGGTAAACCGACGAGATTTTCTATCGCTTGCGAGCCAGCAGGTCCCCCTAACTTTTGTAAGTTGGTTGAATAAACCCTTTTTTATTGATACTGGTTCTGTGCTTGGCTTCACTTTGTTTCTCGAGGCTCCATGTGTGCCATGATAGGAGTTATCAGATTTAATATTTTGTTGATTGCTAGGAAAAGAATTGGCGGGTAGCAATGTATTTAGATCGAAAAAGTGCGGGTACACATTTATATATGTCCGTTAATAGATAATTCGTATAATTCGCGTGTTCGCAAGCTCTGCCATCTTTACGAAAAACTAAATTATCCGGAGAAAAAACGCTTTATCTGTACTCCCTGTAGCAGGATTGGATAACTGAGGAGTTTAAAAAAAACAAAAACTAAATCAATGATTTTGTAGATAGACAAAGGCAAATATCGTAAAACAAACGCGCAAGAATAGTATTTAATAGTAGTAAAAAACTAGAGACATTTTCCAGAAAAAGAAAGAAAAGTCAAAAAAGAAAGCAGTATGAATCACAGAAATTGGAGCTCGAATTTAGAAGTTGAGTGACGCAATCCAAACAACCCTAAGCTGTCGCGCCTTCAGTGGATACTTTCGCTACGTGGTCAGGCCACACGCATCCCCCAGTAGTAAAAATCTAGACGCTAACTTGAATAAGCGTACCGATTTTCAATCAGACATAGAAACCCCTGAGCTTGTGGGTTATATGTAAAAAAAAAGAAAGAATAGATAAAATCGAATACATTTAAGATCGGGAAAATTAAAAATTATTCCAAAGATGGCGAATCCGGTACAAAATGTAAAAGAAACTAGAAGAAATCATGTAATTCCACAACCTATATTTGATGAGGAAAAAAACGAAAACATAACAATGTAAAATAGAAAATTAGTTCCGGGCGACAGGTGCAGTCCCAAGATCGATAATACAGACCCAAACACAGACAGAAAGTACCTCTAACTCAAACAGAAAGAACCGTACCACACATAGACGCGAAATTGTAATACTGTCCCCAAATACCGAGAATACGTTAGGTAATTGAAGAATAGTAGACGAACATGGTAGGAATTAAGAAAATAATGAATTAGAAACGAGTACAATAGATCGAGAAATTACAAATAAGAGAAAAGAACTTGAAAGATTAGAAAGAAACAGAGAACGATTAGAATCAAATCGGTTAGAACGAGAAGAAACACTTAAAGGAGAAGAAAAGAATAGATAGAGAAAGAGCAGAGAAAGCAAGATTAGCTCGCGAAATACTACGAATAAAGACAGAAAGTCAAGAAAGAGAAAATGCGAAAATCAATAATGAAACTTTTGAAATCGATTCATTTTTAAAAAGTAATAATGAATTTTGGAATGGTGCAGAAGAATTGAATAATTATAAAGAGAATAATAGCGATGAAATGAAAGTAAAAGAATTTTCAGAAGAAATAAAATATTTAAATGATAAGATAGTTAGAATTTTAAACGCAAGGCAAAATTTATTTAATCAAAGTAATAAGCCTCCAAATATAAAAAAAAGTTTATTTTGAAGAAACCGAATTAGATTTTAATGAGCAACGGCACTTATTAGCAGGTGCAAGAAAAAGGACAACAAATAATAGAAGTAGTGGTATAAGGTAGAATGGATACAAGTAGAGCCACCGATAGAGAAAGAGGGGAGGAGGACTTGAAGGAGGAGAGGACTTAAACTGCCAGTTTTTACTGTGGAATTTAGCTCTGACACAACAATCAAGGATGTTATCAAACAACGCATAGTATGCTACTGCGTTGTCAGGTGGGAAATATCCAAAGTCAGATCTCGCGTAACTCAATGTTACAAATGTCAAAACTTTGGTCACGTCGACAAAAATTGTTTTAAAAAACAAGAATATGTTAAGTCTACTGGTGATCACATGGCTCAAGATTGTAACAAAAAAACAGATGATGAACTCAAATGTGCAAACTGCAATGGTAACAATGCAGCCAGCTATGGAAATTGTGCTAATTATGCAAGGGTTATTTCAAGTAGAACTGGAGAAAAGGGACCTCCAAGGGGACAGGTACCTGCCTACCAAAGCCAAACTTCTACCTACAGGACCCTAAAATCTATAAGATCTCGCAGCCAAGAGAAAGCAATCAGAACACAAATTCATCATTGTTCTGCAACGTCGGTAAGAGAGGATTCAACGAGGGTTCACATGACGAAGAAGAACCTACTGTTAATGAGGATTTCTCTATAGGTGATGTGTTAAAGCATATCAAATATTTCTTAAGAAATTTAAATGGAGGTAGAATACTTAGTATTTCTGGGTCTGCTATTACTAAAATAAAAAGTACCAATGATGGCGTCACTAGACTAAGTTATATTATTGAAGGAATTATGACTTCACTTGATTAATGAAATTTCCAAATCAATATATTAAACTTTTAACGTGGAATGCAAATTCCATAAAATTCAAACCTCATGAACTACAAAACAACGTAATTAGGTATCGAGAGTTAGATATAATTGGTGTAAAGAAAACTAGGATTGATCACAAGTTCAAGCTTAAGGTGCCGAACAACTCAATTTATAGAGCAGATAGAAATAGTGCTGGGGAAGGAGTAGCTCTTCTAATCAACAGTAGAATTAAGCATAATCCGATCAAAATGCCCAGACTCGTTAATATTGAAGCCGTCGGCATGGGAATTGCAACAGGTAAAAGTCAAATTATCTGTATACAAGTCTGCGTTCCTCCTAAGAACACAATTTGTAAAAGTGAAAATCAAAGTAATAAGCCTCCAAATAAACAAAGTACGGTTCATTTCGAAGGAACCGAATTAGATATTAATGAGCAAAGGCATTTATTAGCAGATGTAAGAAAAAGGACAACAAATAATAGAATCAGCGGTCAAGGGGACGGATACTCGTTACCGAGACCAGTGCAAAGGCAGTCAATCATAAGAAAATCACATTTGCCTCAATTTCAAACAGATTTGTAAGGTGAAATGGATAGAACTAAATACACCGATAGAGAAAGAGAGAAGATAATATTACATAATTCGCAAGAAATTCGATCAACTCTGTTTCCGTTCGAAATGATTCAGACACCTTTTCAAATTATGTCTAATTGGCCTATTAAATTTCAAAATAATACCGAGGATAGTCGAAGTTATTTCTTGAATAATTAAGTTAAATTTAAGCGAGGATATACAAATAATGAGATAAACATTTTAGAAAATTTAAATGCAGTTTTTAAAGAGGAGGCATTAAGTTGGTAACAGTCAAATCAAGATAATTAGCAAAAATTAAATCAATTTGTCGAGAATTTTAAAGACGCGTATTTAAACCAAAGGTATTCTGAAACAATAAAGAATAAAATAAAATTTTGCAATAAAAAAAAGATCAAGATATCCATGCTTTCAGAACAAAAATAAAACAATTATTCGAACAGTTTATGCCACGACCAAGCTTAGAATGGCAATTGAGAAAGACTTATGAAAATCTGAGAATTGAATATAAAGTGTCTATTTCGAGAAACGCTTTGTCAAAATTTGCAGAATTAGAGATTTTAGGACGGGCGTGGAAAACAGAATTGGCAAAATCTAAAATAAGAGCTCAAAAATTACGCATTTTAGAAAATGAGGATAATAAGAATAACAAAATTACAAATAATCAACGAAATGATAAGTCAAAATAATATTGAAAATGAGAATGAGAATAGAATTTAAAAACAAAGTTATAATCAAAATTATCAAAGACAATTCAGACCGAGGTATCAAAATCAACAAAATAAACAATTTAAACTTAGATTTCCAAATGGGAATCCTAGATTTTTTAATTTAAGCTTTAAAAATAATAATAATAATTATCAAAATAATTCTGGATCCTAAAGAAATCCACGATTTAATGATAATTATAATGATAATAGTTTCAGAAGTCAGAACTCAACTGGCCTGTTATTAAATGCGATTAGTCAGCTGTTAGCAAACACACAGACACAACAAAAAAACAAGTCTCCGAAAATACCAGCGCTTTTATACAACTCGGAAGAAAATAACATTAAGTCAGAAGACAGAAAATAAAATAACGGACGGAATAAAAATTCAAAAATTTCAAATAACGAAAATAGTAGGGATAATAAAAAAGGTGAAACAGATACAAGTCGACAGGATTTTGATGATCCAAATTTAGGTAACCGAAAATTTAGGGAAAAATCGCGAGAGCCAATTATACGCTACAATTGCGGGAAAATAGGCAATTTTCATCTTGGTGGTTATTGAAGACAGATATAATCAACGGAACCAAAGACCGTGAGAATTACTTGAAATAGTCAAAAACGAATCGGACGAAACAAGATTTTACCTTAGGATCGATTTTTAAGATCATAAATTTATGGTGTGAGTTGATATCGGCGCAACTCACTCGTACATAGGTAAAAAATTTATAAAAATAGTTAAAAAGTTAGATTATAAAATTAAAAAACCGAAAAACGATACGTTCATGGTAGAAAATGGACAGAAATTGCAAATTGCAAGACAAGTTTGAATTCCAATCAAAGTAGGTTATGCGGAAAGATACTTATTATTTAGACTGGTACCAGATTTAAGATAGATAGGAATAATAGGAACCGATACGATAGAAAGATTAGGTTTAAAAATGGATTATGAGAAAAAGATTTGGTGGTTACCAGAATTATCAAAAATTAGGTATACGATAGAAGCGAATTTAATTAATATGCAGGAACTAAATTAATTTATTAATTAATTAGCAGTAATTTGGACAATAAAAAAATGTAGGCTTTACTTGCAGGGTTACTCTTGAAAGTAATTACTGACCATATTGCTCTAAAATGGCCTCACTTTTTTAAAAATCCAACAGGTCGATTAACAACATATTTTAAAGGAATCGTTTATAATTGGTACAAAACGAAAATGCTACATGTTAAAAATAAGCCAGAGGAAAATAAAAATTGAAGAACACGCGACAATCAATTCTATTTTTATAGACCCGACTCCTTAAAATCAAGCCATTTGTCAGAAAGTAAACCAAAAGTATAGCATGTTCTTAGTGGATGCTTAAAGTATGCACGCTATGTCTACATAGAGAGACACAATGCGGCTTCTAAACGTCTTATATTACCATCTTCGGCATTTCTATCGTGTTGATCTAAAGCCCGTCTTGTCTTACGCCAAGGGAAAACTGGAGTCCGTTGTGGAGAATAATCAGTGTAAGATTTGTTAGGATTTCACACTTGTCACCACTCAACATAGCAGTGCTAGAAAACCTGAAATTGTCCTCCAAGACCTGAAGACCAAGATAATTTATTTGATTGGATTCTCTGCATCAGCTGATGGTAATATCACGGTAAAGGACGTATAAAAAATGGCGAAATATCAAGCTTTTCTTTTCGATCTAAGCAGGCTGTACCGAGGTACAAGGTCCATCTCGTGGTTCTCATAACCAGCTGCCTTGGAGGTATGAAAGCTTCATTTCTTAGCCAACACAAAAAAATCCCCGCTTGCCAGCAGCAGGCTTAGTCCATCGTGAGCCAGATGCAAATGGTTGTTCTTTTGGGATTACTTTATCTGGTTCGTCAACACTTTTCCTCCTAACATTGTGCAAAGGTTCGCAGCTCTAAAAAATTATCCAAAGGTAAAACCTTCTCCTCCATTTGTGCCGTCTGCCGCGTAAGCACCTCCGCGCGAAGAGTACGCTCTCCAAAAAACAGTATTTTAAGAAGTATCTGGCATAAATGTCTCGTTCTTGCTTACCTTCTCGGATAGAGAAGCAGAAGTAAACGACATAAACTGTGTGTCTTTAAATGAAAAAAGGGTCATCAACGTAACGAAACAAAAATTCTAATTTAAGCTTGGATTGGTTGAAGCTTTTAGTTTCTGGATTTTCCATAAAGATGCTGGCTATTACAGGTGAGATTGGGGATCCTACTGCTGCTCCTGAGATTTTTTTGTAGAATTGGTTGTTGAAAGAGAATTAAGAATTTTTGAGGCAGTATTCTATCAAAGGTATGTGATCGGAGGGGAATTTTTCAAAAAATTTATTGTAATAATATCAATTGTATCAGACATTGATACTTTCGTAAAGAAAGATACTATGTCGAGACTCAATAGGATGACTTGGGGTTTAATGTGAATCTGTAACATCTTTTTGATAAAGTCAACGTAAGTAAGTTAGTAAGTAAGTAAGTCAATTTAAATGACACTTAAGTGACAGAGTTTCCTGTGAAAGGATTCAGTTTTATAGTAAGGAAAGGTGCTAGGTTGTCAGTTGCTTCATTTTATTGTGCTGTTGATCGGGATAATTCGATTGTTGTTTTAATAGACTTTTGGGAATCCGTAAAGTCTTGTAGAGATGGGATTAGTAGGTAATAATTTATATATTGTTTTTCTGTCAAGTTAAGAGTTTTTAGAAGGGTTTTAGTTTTGCTAACTATAGTTTTTGTTGGGTTCTTTTTAAGTTTCATATATACATCGTCAATTAGAAGGTCCAGGATTTTGTTGTTATAGTTTTCTTTGTTCATTATGACTATTGTTGTGCATTTGTCCGCGGGTAATATTATGATATCTTTATTTCGATGGAGTTCTTTATTTGCTCTTTTTTCTTGTTTTCTTAACTTTAAGGTGGAAAGTTGGGATTGACGTTAGATTTTGGCTGTCCTACATCGTGTATCATTCGCGGTTTCGGGCAGAAGCGTATATATTCTGGATTCTAAATTGCTGATGATTTCTTCTTTTGTGGTTTTTGAGAAAGCTGCTTTAAAGTTTTGTCCTTTAGATAAGGCTAGAACCATTTCATTGCTGAAGGGATGCTCAGAGATGTTTTTACTATGTTATTAGTGTGTACCTTACCGGATGTGATTTTAAAAATTTTATTTTTTGTTTTTGAGTGGAAAAATTCTTAATCCGTTGGGATTGCGCAAATTATATGCGATCCAATGTAGACCAAATGTAAAATCTGAGGGTCTTAGATAAAAAAAGGTTCTCTTTCAAGAGAAGCAAACTTGTTTTAGGTTAGACCTAAGTTAAGTTTAAGGTTAGACCTAATTAAAAGCGTTAGTTTTATTTAGAAAGCTCTTCTCGTAGAGTTCTTTAATAATAGATACAAGTTATTTAGTTACTTCTAACAAGTTACTATCTAACTCTGCATCTGATATTAAAGTCATGATTAAAATGAAATTATTTTCTAAAATCTCTGCGACGCATTTTCATTTAATGGCCTTCGCACTTGGAAAGACGTTTGCAATATGTTGAAGACGACTTACCGACGAGCCGTAAACATGGACACAAAGTATTTCATATTATTAATAAGATGATAGGTGCACTTACCTATAAAATTAAGCAACATAATGCAGCAAAATAGTAAAATGAATATATTCATTTTTTGTAGATTCGAGCGAAGACAAAAGAAAAATGAAAACTGATTTTGTGAACTACTATATAAAGTGACTGCTAACACAGCTTATACTAAAAGTTTCCACACACGCCATATCTAAAGCACACAAGACCGTCAGAATTGTGTACACTGCCGACAGAAAGTTTGGGCGTCCAATTTACCCGCGTTGAGATTATTTGAATAGATAAGTCTGAAAAAATTTGGCTTCAAAGTGAAAAGTTTTCTACCCCAGTAACCATTTTGAACTAAAAAATTTTCAAAATCACAAAGTTATGAGTAAATCCTACGTTGTAAATGTAAGTAAGAGCACAAATAAGTTTTAAGTTTTGCATAGAAGGCCAAAACTGACAAAACAACTCTTAAATTACATGACCTTACCCCACGATGCACTACAAAATGTGTGTGTCTCGAAACGCACGGAAGAAGTGAAATATCAAAAGAACGTTTTAGGGCAATTTACTGTTGGAATAAGTAAATTTGAGAATTCCATTAATTCTTTAAATTCCGTGAATTCTGTGAATCACTTGGATACCTTCAATTCCTTAAATACCGTAAATGTTGTGATTCCTTGAATTCCGTTAATTTCTTGAATTCCATGAATTCTTCGCATTCTATTATTTTCTCGAATTTCATTAATAACGTAAATTCCGTGAGTTCCAAGAACTCCATAAATTTCATGAATTCTATTAATTACGTTTATTCCTTAAAGTCTATGATTTCCTAGAATTCAAATAAATTCGTAAATTCCATTAATTTCTAGAATACCGTGAATTCCTTGAATTCCATAAACACGTGCGCTTAGCGCGCTACCTTGTTGGCAGCATACATTTTATATACATATTATTACATATTACATATAAATATTATTTTTACCGGTACCAACATTGTACATACGTAAATTTCATGTAAGTGAAGAGTTTTCATAAAAAAAGATTTACTTGTGCAATATAAACATTTGGAAAGACACAAGTGGATGAGAACATTCGATTGTATCTATATCTGAAGGAATATGACGTTACACCTAACGATCATCTCGGACGTTTGACTAACAATAATTTACATCGCGAGAATAAATATTTATTATGAATACTCAGCCATTTCATAATATTAAATCATGTTCTTTATTTAGATGTTAGAAGTAGGATTTACTCTTGATTTTATGATTTTACCGCATTTTGAGAAACACTCTTCTAGATTTGGAAACCAGTTAAAATGAAGATTTTAAAATGGCAGTACAAATTTTCAAGCGGTTAAAGCAGATGTATCCATACTTTTTATTGGTAGTCTACATTCACCATTTATTTACTTATTATGTAGAAGAACTTTTAGAGACAATAAGGTCTAAATTCAGCAAGAAAACATTGAATAAAGTTAAATCAAGTTCTTTGAGATTTATATCATGTACTCTAATAATAAATTGCACAACTACTTCTGGCCACTAACACAGCGAGTACGAACGCAGTGTCTGTGAAGAAATTGTCGACTTTATTGATTTATCTCCACTCTGGCAAATTTTTTTCTATTTTATGAAAAAAAAATTTGGATTTGGAAGGCTGGTGCCAATTATGGCTCAGCACAGTCAACAAATTCACAAACACCTCAAACAAGCAGTTCCAAACCTAATACTGGGGACTAAAGCATTTAGTTTATTGGTAACAATGTTTAAAAAAGGAAAATAAAAACATAAAAATTTGTTCGTGAGAGCTATTTTGTGGTCTGTTATTCGATCAGTACAAAAATATTCTTAATTATTGCAGAAACTTTTTGTAAATGTCGTCCACTAAGATTTAAATTATAAAGTTCAGCTTCTTCATAACAGCATTAGTAATGATAGTGATGTTTTGAGGATAAGCAAAATTTCAGTACATCAGCTGAACAACAAATGCATAGTACAGTCATTGTTAAGCAGCTAGACTTCACAGAACAATCTGATGTGGTGCGCCTCAAATGTCAATGGTCTCAAAATGAGAATTTTTAATCTCATATCTGCACCCTTGGACATAGCTGCAAATCTAGGAATCGTCATTTTGAGACCGAATTTTGGCTCACGTCGAGAGTTGTGGATTGTTGGACCGAACTTTCACACATGCTGATTAACTTTAAAAACAACCTAATTGATGTGCGCTTTTTGGTATAAGCAACTAGTTAAAATCAAATTAATTATAATAATATTTAAATAATCTTGTATTTTGCTCCATTTAACTGCACGTAGTAGTGATTTGAAGTAAAGTTAGCAGTTCGTATCACAATATGCAAATCTTGGGTCAGAAGTGTTAACCATAATATTCAAACTACAGCCGCGATGAAACGAGCACAACATAACCTTCAGCATTTACATTGAGACCTCAGCATTCAGAGATATACAGATTTGGGAATTTGTATGATTATGTACAGATACAGTTTTCTTTAAAAAATCTGCACCATACCACTACTTTCAAATCTCGCGCCAGACGAAGTTTCCAATCGCAGCTCAAACAGATGGTACCCTCATCAATTGTATGCTTTCATTTACAACTATATGAAAAACAAAAGAATCCGTGAAACATTAAATTATCAGCAATTACGTCGCAAAGTGTTATAATTTTACATCTTCGGCCACTTAAATCAATGGAAAAAAAAAACAAACAAAATCCTACCCCTAAACATAAATTACGAAGTGAAAAAAGCAAAGAAGTTTTGGTAAACAAAAAATCTAAGGTTAAATATTAACTGGACCTCGAGGAATTGGACGGATGTGGAAAACAAAACAGAAGAATGTTCGGTCAGTGATCATCATTGTTATAAAAAAGGATTCACTTCGTAGGACGTTCTCGCATCATTTCGATAATGTGCTTTCGACAATCACTGTTTAGGGGTTCCATAGGCTCATAACATATAGCGGTTTCGAATAAAATATCTTACATCAGTCGTAGGGGGACGGATCATTCAAGGAGGCTAGGAAGTAAGACGGGGATTTAGGGGGAGCGGAGATGGTGTCATGGAGAAAGATTGAGATATATGTAAATGCAGGTGGCGTTTCGTGATCTGGACTTTTCAATGAGCCTTTTTCAAGATCGCGTCGCTGCTCTGCATGTGTCTACAAAAAATATCCTCTGGTAAGATGACTTAGTGGCCCTGAAAATGGCTAATGGTGTTTCTTGTTTAACTAAAAAGATTTGAAGGTATTTTCGTCTCTGGTTCGCTGTTTCTGCGTTGGAGACGCTGAGAGTGGTTCGGCGTAAATGAACCCTTGGGTTTTAAGAATCGAGGCGTTCAGCTCCTGTATTCCGTTTGGCAGGTTCTTCTCACTCTTCAGGGGTGGCAGTTAGGTCCGTTTTTCGGCCGATTTGATGAACTGCTTCCACAGATGGCCCCTCTCCATGCCTTAACTCGTTTATATATACAAGGAAAGATAGGTGGTGTTTGAATCTCTCGAAAAAACTTTTCTATTATAAAATTCCTGTCCTCGCGGTAGCGGAAGGTAAAGTCGTGTTCCTTAAACTCCCCAGGGTAGAGGAAGTTTTCCTGTGAAAATGTTAGCCAACGCACGGGTTTCGGTAACAGCACGTGAACGTTCCTTCGATTTTGCAGAGAAAATGGCGAAAGCCCGACCGGTTATGGAGGCGGTGGTCGACTTGTGATCGGCGTGGGTACGTGGAGTATTGAACACGACACAATCGTCTTCTCGGGTGTAGTGGCCTCTACAGCGTATCATCTTCGGTGCGAAGACTCTGGATCTTAGCTTCGTAGAACGAGTGTCGTAACGCGCTTCGCATTCACGACGGTTCCTCCCATTTCAAGTCTTGGAAGTATTGAGAGCCTGTCGATGTTCAACGATCTCAAGGTACCTCGACTAAACTGCGTTCGACTGTAATGCGTTCAAGTAAGGAATAAGGTACTGACGCTTCGGAAAAACATTGACCAAGTACGTGGTGGTACTTTGATCATACTGCGTTTAATTGTAAAAGTTTTTCCTTAAAAGGGCAGAAACTTCTTTCGTGATAGAGGAGCTATGAAAAGAGCAAATAGTGGATACAAAATCAATAGGCCGAGTTCTTGGGCATGTAATTTGCCTTTGCGTCTCCCTAGGCTGATAGGGCAGAGCGTGATCGTGGGTCGGCTAGCCGTACCGTGAACCAACAAAAAGGCAAGCAGGCAGACTTGCTGACCAAAGTTATGGTAACCGTAAGGGTCGACTAGACTTGTATCTAGGTAAGTCGGCGAATAAATAATAAATTATCCTCGTTTAAAATGAGAGCTTTCTTTCTAAGCATTGCTCCGGACACAGGATTGCCTTTGCATCTGATTGCTAAGACCATATTAAGACAGCAGCGTCCAAATCTTTATTGTGACTTGTTCTTGATGAATTCTTTTTCACATATTTATAAATTTAAATCTTTCTTCTTAAAAGAGATTCGCGAGCTCTCACAAACTTTTACATGCTCTTAGAGACACCATATTCCTTTAAAGTAGACTGTTTCGAGGCACGTAATTTTACTTCGTCTAAAAGCCTATTTTTCTCTTCAAAATATATACGTTTCCTCTTATTTTCTGTTGACATTTTCATAACGCGTATAACCTGAGCACTGAGTGACTGCAAGCAAAATGAAGCGAATGTCCTGCGAAATTTTTGCAACTGACTGAAGCACGATTAACCGCAAAAGGTAAAGTCGCTTTTTCCACGCACTCCTGTGTTGTAGATTTGCTCAGCTGGCGTAGCAGCGCCACTCTCTCGCCCCCTTAGACCACCTTGTCCTCTGTCACTGGAACTTCTATGTAGGAATGCAGTGTACAACGTTCCCAAATCATATAAGATTTTTTGAAAGATCTATAACAAAATGTTTAAAAATGATCCGCGTTCTTTTTCTAAACAAACAGGGTGATTAGCTCATAATTATTTATTTAGACTAAATGACGAAGAACAAACGCGTTTTGATAGGTAGATAAGAATTCAGCCCAAAACTCGACGATATTTGAAATGAGAAAGTAATAGTGTCAACATGATTCACTTCTTCTAGATGCTCAAAATATGCCAGCGAAGCTTATTTTTTTTGCAACTGAAAACGACAATGATTTTTGCGCAATTTTTAGGATCCATATTTTTTCTTTGTGCGTTCTTTCAATGGAGTCAGTTCACAATATGAAGTTGTAATATTAATTTTTAATGTAGTGTCTTGGATTACAAGTATAAGACACTGTAAAAAATTACATAAGGAATTATGAAAAATATGCAACAGTTACAAGCACATGAATGAAGTACAAAATATGTATTGACAATCAGAGAAAAACAATGACGATAGAAATTCATGAATTATAAACTAAAGTGATAACTGATGTACTTGGAGTATCATTATACAGAATTATAGAATCAGGCCAAGTAGGAAGATGACCATCATAGTGACCTAGAATTCCCCGAAGAGGAACAATACGAGTGTGATTAGAATTTCGGTGTTGGAACATAATCATTAAAACACTGAATTTTTGAAACAATTAAATGATTTGTAAATAATTTCCAGCTTTGCAACACATAATAAACAAACTAAGGATCCAATCGAAAAAAACACAAAACGCCTTTGTATTCGATTTGGAAATATTTAAGTGAGACTTTTTTAATTACTTTACAACTTTTTTCTTATCTCATCGTCTCTAAGACAATGTTGCATAATGTTTGTTGCCCCTTTTCCTTCAAACACTATAGTTTTTGTATTATTCACGTTAATTCCAAAACCCATATTCTTCAAACTAATATTCAGTCTGCTCAACATTCTCTGCAAGCCTTCGTTTAACTCTGCCATAACAACCTTATATTTTGCAAATGCTAACCCATGCACCTTACCTGTCACGAGATTCCACATCTTCTACAGGAAACAATTAAACGAGACCCTTCAGTTTTAGTTTATCGCATTTTGTGCCAGACCACATTCACGTAATTGTTTTTAAACTTATTTTTTTAGTACAGGAACAACTTAAGGGGGACGTACAAGAACTTTAAGGTTTTTTTTTCAATTTTTTTTTCTGGAAAACAATATTTTATTCATTCAAGTCTTTTAAACATAAATTTAGCTCCGAAATTTAGCTTTATATTTTCAAGAGAGGTAAAAGCAGGTACAAAAATGTGACTCATAAAATAAAATACTAAAAAAGTTTTATCAGTAAATACATAATTTATCTATAGACCATCGGTTAATGGTTTAAACAAAATAACGAAGAAATCCGTAATGCACTTATTCTTAAGCAGATGAAAGCTTCATTTATCATATTTTTCGGTATCAGTTTACGCATTAAGGTGCATATGCAACCCACAACCGGGGAACTTCAGGAATTTCATTTTTTATTTAAACAATAAATTTCCGAAATATATTACTTTTCGTCTTTGTTGATAAAAACGCGCATATCTCCTAGCTTGAAAATCTGGGAACTAGGACGTAGCTTCGTCTTTACGTGGCCCGCAAACACTTTCACCCACACGCTCGCACAGTGGGGCGAAATGAAAAAACGATGTTCAAAATAACCTGTAGGTCCCAATTCTTAATCGAATTTCAATTAATTTTTTTGAAAAAATTCAACTATGAATTCTTAAGAAAACTGTGGAGGCTGATTTTTAAATTTTTGTTTGTTTAAATTTTTATAGAGCTGCAAATAGCGAAAAAAATGTTGATTTTTTCAATTTTTT